>JACXGM010014106.1:0-22390 GCA_016801145.1 Umbra pygmaea | reverse complement strand
AGGGGTTTGGGAAAGGCTTACATCGAATTAACAGCAAGGTCTCACTGTGCGCCAATCGCGGACTTTTCCGTGAAACTGCCACGGAATTTGATCCGTGTCCATTTCACAGAATTTTCGGCCATTCCGTGGAACTGTCACGGATTCTGAGGTTCATATTCCGTGGCAGTCTCACGGATTTCTAGGAGATCAGGCTGTAATTTCGTCAGCATAATTCTTTCAACTTTTTATCAATGAACTTGAAAGAATGGACAAAAGCAGTATTGTAGTTTTACAATACATTTTCATTCTGTATATGATCAGAGATAAATGGTAGCTAAAATATACCTTATTCCATAGATAACGTAGGTGACTAAAATGCGACAAATATTCTGTCTGTATTCAGTAAAATACTGCTAAAATTAACAATGCAACAGAGGTAGTGTATCTAACTCTCTGTTAAACTGTTGGGCATAGCAAAGCAATAGTGGGCAAACATAACACATGGAACTAGAATAGAAGAGTGATATTTAAAATGTGTGCATGTGTTTGCAAGGGATATTACACTAACAACGCTAACTGCTACCCTTCATCAACAAGACATTCCCTGGGTGTGCATAAACATCTGTTGGCATTTAGTTGGTGCCTCAGTCAATGTCAATATTTCACGTTATTAGTGATTTGTTATAACGTGGCCATTTCGAAATCATAACTGATAATGTACACTGCTCAAAAAAATGAAGGTAACACGCAATCATCTCAGGACAACACCAATTCAATTAAACATCAGGTACACCAATCTGACCAGTTAGAAAGCATAAACGATTGTGAATCAATGTCACATGTTTTGGTGCAAATTAAAATGACAATAGGTGCACTACAGAGGCAATAGCAAGACAACCCCCAAAAAGGGAATGGTTTTGCAGGTGGTGGCCACAGACAATTGTTTTCTGCTTATCCTTCCTGATTGATTCCTCTTTAGTTTTGCCTTCTGCTAGTGTCCTTGTCAATACTGGTAGCATAAGGCAGTACCTGCAGCCTTTTCAGGTTGCACAGGTAGTCGAGCTCCTAGAAGATGGCACATCTATAAGACCATCGCAAGAAGGTTTTTTATGTCATATTGTTCTTAAGGAATGACACAATGTACAATACAATACAGGGTTTGATCTTTAATATGTTTCATTCATTAAAACTCGATGTGTGATTTGAGTGTTCACTTAATTATTCTGAGCATTCTATATACACCGTATTAAAAAAAATTATGCAAATTGTAATTAAGTGTCATAAGCACTAAATATTTAGTTTTTCAATCAAACTCGTGGATGGTATTGTTTTGTCCGGGCTCTTTGGATAACTGAAATCAAACTCAGACACCTGTGGTTTGCCAGGTGTAGTTTGCCAGGTGAGCCCAATTAAAGGAAAAGTTCTTAAGATGGATGTTCCACATTATTAAGCAGGCCACAGGTTTCAAGCAATGTTTGACAGAAAAAGGATCTCTCTGCTGCGGAAAGCATTAAATAGTGCAATGCCTTGGACAAGGTATGAAAACATTAGATATTTCACGAAAACTTAAGTGTGATCATTGTACTGTGAAGAGGTTTGTGGCTGATTCAGATCACCAACGGGTTCGTGCAAATAAAGGCATAATGAGAAAGGTTACTGCCAGACAAATTCATCGGATTAAGAGAGCAGCTGCTAAAATGCCATTACAAAGCAGCAAACAGGTATTTGAAGCTGCTGGTGCCTCTGGAGTCCCGCAAACCTCAAGGTGTAGAATCCTCCAAAGGCTTGTAGTTGTTCATAAACCTACTACTTGGCCACCCCTAACAAATGCTCACATGCAGAAATGGTTGCAGTGGCCTAAGAAATACATGAAGACTCATTTTCAAACAGTCTTGTTTACTAATGAGAGCCATGCAACCCTGGATGGTCCAGATGGATGGAGTAGAGGATGGTTGGTAAATGGCCACCATGTCCCAATTAAACTGTGTGACGTCAGCAAGGAGGTGGCGGAGTCATGTTTTTGGCCGGAATCATGGGGAGAGAGCTGGTACGCCCATTTAGGGTCCCTGAAGGTGTGAAAATGACCTCAGCAAAGTATATAGAGGTTCTGACTGACCATTTTCTTCCATGGTACAAAAAGAAGAACTGTGCCTTCCATAGCAAAATCATCTTCATGCAAGACAACGCACCATCTCATGAGGCAAAGGAAACCTCTGTGTCATTAGCTGCTATGGGCATAAAAGGAGAGAAACTCATGGTGTGGCCCCATCCTCCCCAGACCTCAACCCTATTGAGAACCTTTGGAGAATCCTTAAAGCAAAATATCTATGAGGGTGGAAGGCAGTTTGCATCAAAACAGCAGCTCTGGGAGGCTATTCTGACATCCTGTAAAGAAATTCAAGCAGAAACTCTGCATAAACTCACAAGTTCAATGCATGCAAGCATTGTGAAGGTGATTTCAAAGAAGAGGTCCTATGCTAACATGTAACTTGCCTGTTGAAATGTGTTTGATTGAAATAGCTTTTGATTTGAAAACTTCCTAATGCTGCAAATTCAACAAATTACAATAATTCTTTACAACATATAAAATGTTTTGAAACTCTGTTGTGCAAAATATTTTGGAACAGTGCATTTTGAGTTTTTTATTTTTGAAAGAAATACTGTTTCCATTGGGTGGTTTGTTCAATGAAATTCGACTTATATTCTGAATCAGTGTTCCTCAAATGGGGGTACGTGTACCCATAGGGGTTCTTTGGAGTACTGCAGGTTGTACATAAAATAAAATAAAAAATGCTATTTAAAAAATATGTCATGTATAATTCTTAAAATAATTATACTATAATATTTAACTAATTAAGTGATGGATTCTAAACATTTGAAATGTAGCATTTAAATGTTTTTGTTTAGAAAAGGTTGTTGTTTAGTCAATCACTGCCTGCACTGTATTGTACATCTTTATATAGACTTTTTTCTACCAAAAATGTTTTGCGCTGGTCAGGGGGTACTTGATGCTGGTTAGGGGGTACTTGGCTTAAAAAGGCAATTCAAAGGGGGTACACTGCCCTAAATTATTCTGACTATCATTTGCATCGACTATTTAGGTGTAAAATATCATTTGCATCATAATTTGGAACACAGTGTAATTTGGAACGTGGTGTAGACTATAATATAGACAAATTATATTTATATTCCATTAAATTAGGTCTTTACTCTATAAGCGTTGTTGTGTTTAAGCTATTTTTTACACAAACAATAAATAATTAATTAATTAAAGACAATTACTGTATGCTTCATATGGTTACTAGATTTAAAGAGAATAGATATAAGCTACATTGGAATGTTGGCTTGTGTCCATCTCTAGGCTGGTGAGACAGATTTAACTTGAAGGTTCACCTCATGAGAAGTTGATTAACCCAAAAATGTTCTAGTTCTCTGCCTAAAACATTTGTGAATGCCCTCTGGATGTTAATAGGCAGCTGAACAATGTGCCACTGATGTTGTTGCTGTGCAGGCGGTGTTTTTGTCACTGTACTATGGAAGGTGTTAGAGTTGGAATCGTGTTTAAATCAGATAAGAATGTGTAGAACAATGCCTGCCTCTGGCACAAACCTGTGAAAACATAAATCAAGCCTTACCACATGGCCTCTATTGCCCCCCTCTTGTTCATAAAAACTGTGCACCTGCACAAAACATATTTTTTCTCACATGAATACCAGCTGCCTTTCACAGATTAGCATTTTTCTCTCTTTTTTTTCATCTTGTTTTTACTGTCTTTCACAGCAATTAAGTGCATTTGCCTTTGATTGAGTTAATAGCCTGGTTAAAAAGCTGTCAGTTTCTTCACTCTCCACCATGCTGGACACTAATGATCCCTCTGCATCTCATCGTCAGCGCAGGAAACTCCCGCCAAGGCAATTTAACACGTTTGCGATGGCTCTCAGCTGGGGCCCCCATTGACCCTTCTGGACCGTGGTGTGATGGGCCTCTCGGGGCAGTAGGAGAGGGGGGCCCTGTACCCAGAAGGCCCTCATCAGGCTACAATGTGCTCTCTGCTGGAGCTTCGCCTCCAGATCACTCCATTGAAAACCACAATGCCTCATTGCCTAGGGAGGTAATAGGATTTGATTTGTATGCCGGTTAGTCTTGAAAAAAATGACCTCTCACACCCTCGTTTCCTTTCTAAACACCAGATTCTTCTTAAAATTCCTATTGCATTATATTAGCCGATTCAAAATAATCTTTAGGCAGACAGTACAGCAAGAGAATAAAATATACAGGGACAGCTGGGCCCATTAAAAGGGTTCAGAAAAAGGAGTTAAGCCAATACAAGCAGTGCTTTTCTTTTGCACAAATCTTCTTATTCTCCTTGGTTCTCACTTTCAGAGGAAAGTGAAGGGCAGAGACATGTACATCGCAATAGCAGAGGCTTAAGGCAATCCATCACACCGGGGCCCAGGCTCTGTTACTGTGACACTGTTGCTGTGAGGCTGGAGTAAGATGTCAGGGGAGTGTCAAGCCCACTGCAGCCTCTCACATCCGTCACCACAGGCCAAACACAGACAGACCTGCCGTAAGACAGTTAGCTGCCATTAGTTGGACATGAGTGAAAAAATGCCCTCCGCAGATGATTAATCTCTTGCTACGGTATCTTTTGCTCATCTTTTCTCATTCCTTCTTTATTTCTATAATTTCCTGGTGTATTTTTGACTGTTACAAATATTGAGTGAGTGTTAGAGTTGTCCTTAGAACTTTAAGACAACTGGGTATGGGTGTCTGGCTGATGTGATTGATCATTGAGTTTGGGGGCGGGGGGCTGGGTGACTGGGTTTGTGGCTGGCGGGCAGGTTGAGAGAAGCAGGGTCAAGGCTGTGAGAACCAGGGTCTTGGATTGCTGGAGGACTAAATGTCTGCTGGGCTGCTGAACGGCTGCGCTGGTGGTTGTCAATCCTTTGGCCAGACATACACTGTGGTGAAAAACAGGGTTCTGATCTGGTTCTCTGGGTGGGCAGCAGCAGTCACACTGTGGGCTGTGGTGGTGTTCTTGTGGGGCTGGTGGCCTGTAGTGGGCTGTGTCTGGGTAGAATTCTAGAGGCCACACAGATTGTTCATTATCAGATCTGATCTTGGCCCACTTTGGCTGCAGTCTTTAGAGAAAGTCATTTTCTGCCCAGTTTTTCATGGCTTCTTCCCTTTATGTGAACGGGAGCTGAGAAAGAGAGAGTGGCTGGGGGCATGGTCACAGCTGCAGAGGAAAGCCTGAACAGGGGGAAGCTGTTGCTGTACGACGGGAAGCGAAGACAGAGGGGTGGAGAGGGAGGAGGTGAGGGAGTTCTCTGACCCGAGACTGTGGGAGACTGTCCGTCAGAAGCACTGGAGCAGACGATCCAAAGAACTCAGAAATGAGAGACATGGGAGGGAGGGGAGGCGGGGTCAGACCCCCTGCATCAAAATGGGCAACAAATTCCTCATCTTTTTAACTCAAGATCATATTCAGAAATCTGATGAACATTCAGATGGTTGTTTATCATTGATGAGTCTGTCCAACAAAGACAATCAATCCAAACATAAAGTAGGCTTAAAAGATTGTGTGGTAACTTGAACAAAATTCTTCCCCTGCTCTGTTGTTCACAATAATTCAGTTTGAAATTGCAATTTTTTAAAGCTGCACTATGTAATGTCCCATTCATTTGTCCCGTATAGGCCCAAAACTTACTTATAGATATTTTAAATTATTTTTATATATATGTTTTTATTGAACGCATGAATAATCCAGGGACACTATAACCGATTTCTGAAGATAAAAATTATGATCTTGTCCATAATATGCATTTGTTGTTAGTTAGATAGTGTGAAATGTAGATTTTGCTATTCTACTGTCTATATTTTGTATTATTTAAGTTTAGGTTTTCAACCCCTGGAGGTTTAAGTTCTTTGTGATTTTGTGATCATTGAAGAGATCATTGATTGGATCTTTAAACCATCAGAGTATCCCATATTACAGAGGCAGTCCACCTATAGAAAAATCAAAAACCTACCTTTACCCATGTGTGATTTTGCTCTGGCTCAGCCCATTGATTTCTGCATCCAATCAGAAGGTTTGGCATTTAGTCAATGCATTACAAGTGGATTAGAGAGTGGTAAAAATAGTTTTGAAGACCTTAGTGAATTCAGGGTCAAATATTTTCAACACAGTTGTATCCCCAGTGATCTCCCATGGGGAATGTCTGTACTAGATAGGGGCTCAATTACGTGTTGAGTAATGATTTACATTACATTTTTTGTCATTTAGCAGATGCTCTCATCCAGACTACTTAAAATGATATATGTTATTTCTGTTTTTTTATATCATCTATGATTATTTGGTCAAAACACGATTGGGCGAAGCTGGTTCTTAAACACAGTGACAGAAGACATTCAATGAGAAAAATCAGAAGAGGTTTAGCTTAGGTTTTGAATTTCCTTTTTACACTGCTCAAGGCAAGCCGGATATAGCAATTAATTTAGCATATGGACACAGAAGTTAAGTGAGGCAACTGACCAAATTACATGACATTGACTTCTATGTTTCAAAGATTATAGCATCAGCAGTGCAGGAAAACTCATTATTTCAGGATCTCATTGCTTTGACTCCCTTTAGCTTCCCAAATCAACGTTGTTTTTTCTATGAAAGAATGATAACATATCAGTTCATGGCAGCCATGAAGAAAGAAATACTGTATCTTAAGGTATTTTCTTTCTTCTACATTATTTCATCCAAGTCTCCCCTTGCGGCTCTGTCTCTCAATATGTTCCAACTGGCCTCTCCCCTCTGATTACTGTCCGGGAGATTTATGCTGAGAGATGACAGAGGGGGTTGTCCCCCCCACCCAGCCGCGGGCGATGCCGTGGTCCATGCAAGCTTATGTTCTTCCAGGTGCAATGCGGCCTCTCTAGCACTCCTCGTCTTAGCGCAGCTAGGAGCCTGTCTGCTACCAAATCCAAACACACGTCAAGTCACTCTTCATTTGTTACATGTCAGATGCAGCAAATTTATTTTGTTATTAGTGATCATCCTACCCATATATAAGAGGATGCATCTTTTTGTATATGAGTGTAGATAACTTTGTTTGAATATTTCTAAGGAGCTATGATTCATGCAATTTGTGTGTGGTATGTATGGGTGTTGGAGAGGATATTGCATGAGCCGTGTGTGAGATTTCAATGACAACCAAAGCAAAAACAGCTACGGTGTTTATTTTGAACTGTCTGCAATTTACATTACTCAAGATAAAAAATATATGCCATTTGCTATTGGATCTGAAAAAAAAACAGCACCTGCGTGTGTTCTGGAGTGGGTGCAATACCTTTTTTTTTTAGCTCCCTTCATTTCACCTGAATCACAACAACATGAAAACACACATTTTCACTGTAAGTCACACACAAAAAAAAAACTACTGACCTCTGTTTCATTTAGCCATTCTACCATCCAGCGTCTTTTCATTCATTGTAGCAGTCACAGCCTGTTGCCCCCGCATTGTGTAGACTAGCGAATGGGTTTCAGTTTGCGGTCGGCAGACACAATGGTGGCATTGACACAGGTGATCCCATGCATTCAGCCAGAAGGCTGCATCTTTGCTATGCTCTTTTCATGCCTCAGTCAAACATCCCTCAGGACTCGGGAGGGATTTCAGGTGAATTCCTGCACAGGTGTTGGCATGGAAAACAGGCAAAGAGGAAGCGTCACTCAAGTCTGAATCCCCCCCCCTACACTTCACCCCCCTCATACAACCTCTCGCCCTCGAGACAAGACACAGCATGGCTACTTCGTGTGACTGACAGCGGCCTTGTGATGGGAAGGCCTTTCACCAGGGTTTCTGCTCAGTTGTATATCAATGCTTTGTATTCAGTTATTGGAGAGGATGTTTGTTTCTTTAACCTCTAATAGCAACCATGAATGACTGCCAAATAGGAACTTTCAATGACTATATTTGTTTTAGGCAGTGAATGGATAGCTGTACCTTTGCTGGCTCGTTGGCATAATAGTCTGGTAGGATGGTTCTGCAATGCCCTAACACGAGCCGCAGTCACACCCTGCAGCCAGGATACATACAGTAAATCCCTGGGAAATCACAACTGCTGCTTGGGAAGATTCAAATGTTTTGACGGAGAAGTCAGTGAAATTATTTTCATTGTTTGTTTGATTTCCCCCCCTGCATATTTGGAGTTATTGAATAGGAAAGTAGTGGTTAGAGGAGAGATTGTTTTCAGAAATTGCAGATGTTGGATTTGAACCCATGCTGCAGCAGTAAATCTGCTTCTTAAAAAGTTGCTTAGACTGCTCGACCACCCCAGGTTACAATGAAATCATGTTTCATATTTAATAACTTTATTTATCTCTTTCTTTCTTTCTCTCATCTTGCTCTATTTCTATTATTTTCTCTCTGTACCTCCCCAGTTTCTGCGGGTGGAGCAGGATAAAGAGTGCAACATGGAATGTACTGGCGGTCCCAGAAAGCCCCTGTGTGCGTCGGATGGCAGAACCTTCTCATCGCGCTGCGAGTTCCTCCGTGCCAAGTGCCGCGACCCCCAGCTGGAGGTCATCCGAGGGCCATGCAAAGGTCAGGTCACGAGTCACGCTTCAGCGCCGCCGAAGCCTTGCAGATGTGCTGCGGGTCACAGCAGAAACTTCTGGGTTAAATTCATTTCAGCATAATTGATTCTTAGAGAGTGCTGGGATGGCAAATTAATTTGACACTAACAGGCCTACACAGAAAGGAAACTTAAAATCTTACAGTTTGGTATTACACATTCTAGAAATTTCCCAAATCAATGTTTTTAATATATTATGTTCTTTAAGGTATAATAAGCCTACCTTGAGGGAAAGTATTTATTGGGTTGTTAAAGAAGACTGAATGGGTTCAAGCCTGACCATGGGTAAATAGGCAGCGCAAAGTTGGCATAACGCTACCCGGGATTTGGGTTAGATAAGTCAGATTATTTAACCTACTACGTCGCTCTCCAGCAATTCCTTGTTTTCAGATCAGGCACCTGTAAATTAAATTGTGGAAGTATAGTCGGTGAATGTAATCATCCCGTGTATGATCCGACTAAAGGCTTCCGTGATGGGTGAACAGTGCGAAAAGAATTGGCAGCTCAGGCAACATCTGGTAGGATGAACCATCTGCGTGCCCCTCACAATCCCACAGTTCTTTACAAGGAGTTGCGGAGCTGACAACAAGGCAGGATTAGAGAGGGTATCGGAAAGGGAAGAAAAATCTGGGAAAATCACAAAAAAAAGAAGAGTGAACCCAACCCTTGAATGCATTGCTGAAGTTCTTTCATGATTATTGTTTGATGTGCACAAGGCCTACAAATCGGGAATATCACCTTTGTTTCCCTTTTCTTTGTTTCTTTTTGCATGATCTCCTTCCCTTTCTATCCAAAGTCAAACCACTGAAGCATTCTCATCGATTGGAAACAGATTTTTTTCATCGTCCGTCTGATGGAACAGAATCAATTACAGTTTCAGTGGCTGAATTTAATGCCTTGACTAGAAGGAACGAGTGAATTTCATTGTAGAGATTGTATATGCATGCGAGCGTAGACGTATATATGGAAGCTATGGCGGATTTGTGTTGAAAAGCATAACGCAATCGGAACCCAGGAGGGTCAGGCAGTTCACAGACCCCCTCATTGTGCAAGTGGTGGCAGGAAGACCCCATACGATCCCCGAACCCCTTATTCCCCGCCTCCTCCTCCATCACAACAGTAACAGGGCAAAGTAACAGGGGAAAGCAGCAAGAAAAAGATCCTTCATATGACAGATTTTTGTTTTCATGCAATTGAATGCTTGTGCTGGGTAGCCACGGTAACTGCATTGAGCGGGACATCTGGATGTGAGAGGGAGGGAGAATAGAGGAGTCCAGCTAAGAGGGCTGAAAAGGACGAGAGTCTATGAAAGTCCTATTGTATGCGTCTATATCATAGAGGCTGGTGAGTCTGAAACCCCCTCCATTCTTTCGGACAAGACACACAGAGTGACTTATACAGACTGTAAACCCCCAGCTCATTTGGACCAGAAATAACCCAGAGGTCGGCAGCAACTTTGCTGCCCTGGAAAGCACAGAGATGGGTTTGTGCGTTCAGTACGGCAAGACTGGCACCACATTTGTTTTCTATCACGAAGCAGAGCTCAGATGATTCAAGTGTCCTTGTCACTTTTTCCAGTCGTCTGGGTTTTTTGCTCCGAGCCCCCTGGAGAAGAACGAGAGGTTTGGGTTTTATCCATTGAAGCTAACTTTAGTCAAACCTCTCCTCAAGTCCCTTTCTCCCTTCATCCGGAAACATCGCCTTGCCCCTTCTTCCACAACAGTGACAGTGGTACAGACACTGAAATAAACCAGCACACTTTCTCTCCTTTTCCTCTAATGGACCAAGGCCAGCAACAAAGCGCCTTCTCACCAGACTGGAAACAGCTTTTAAACTTTTTAGAATGCGTCATTGCTTTCACTTGATTTGAACCAGCCAGCCAGGTTTGCATTATGGGTAATGTGTCACACACAATAACATTCAGCTATGCCATCAGATCCTGCTGCATGGCCTGGAGTTGGAGTTTATTCTTAAGTAGCAGTCAAAGCATAGTGCTATCTTGTTAGAGTAGAGTAAGAGTTAGACACAATTAGATCTGAACCAGGCTAGGAAGATCCAGGACGAATAATGATTAATCGTTCTGACAGGGAAAGGGTTTAAAGAGAGAGGTAGGGAGAGAGAGGTGGTGTGGGGGGTTAAGAGAGAAAGGAAGAGGTGAACGTTCCAACATCCTAACCTTCCAGAATATTTTTCCTGTGCATCAGCCTTTTTACGAGTTAAGACGATACTGGAATGTTCTCCAGGATAGTGTTGTGATCTGCACAGCTTTGTAATAGGTTTACCACTTGGTCTTCAGACATGGCCTCTTCTAATATGATATGGACGTTGGTTCAATTCACAGCCAAATGAGCATCTACCACTTCCGAAGCAGCTTGAATAATTTCGCTTCAGACTTGTTTTCTGTGCTGTCTTTATAATCTAAATGTGATTCAGTGCTTCATTGTCTTTTACCTATGTTTAAAGCTTTAGTTTTTTACTTAATTGCATTACATTTATGAGGATTTCATCAATGGTGGGTTTCTAACAGAGTATTTGAAACCCTCAAATGGCAAGTACTGACTATTGATATCTGTTGCCCAGACAATAGGCTGAGATTAAATTCATAGGGCAACACACTGAATAGCAGACACTGAGCCCTTTAAATACATTTTCCACACCACTGGCAAAGACCACAGCTAAATCCAAAATGCCATCAAGCGGCATAATGTGGTTCGGCTTGAATCCCAGTGCTGTTCTTTCACTAGACAGTGATTTCTAGAAATGTAATTACTTGAAATATAATATTTAATCTTTACAACACAAAGGTGTGCTTACTTACAGCCCTTAGACATGTTATATTACCAATATTTCACAAACTATCAAGGTGCAATCTCCACTGCAAATAGAAAAAGCTATATTTTCTTAAAAACAGATTTAATTAAGCCAATCAGCATTCAATGTTTACAACATGACTGGTTGGATTATTTTATTTATTGTATTGGTTGTATATTTATAATATTATGATTATAAAATTAATAATGTTTATTCTATTAAATTATTGTTTGGATGATTGATTGGTTTTACTTTATCATTTATAGGTATGATTATTATTATGTATGTGTTCTAGATACATCCAGATGTGTGGCGGAGAAGAAGTACACGGAGCAGCAGGCCAAGAAACTCTTTCCTCAGGTGTTTGTACCTGTCTGCAACCCAGATGGAACATACAGTGAGGTAAAAGAAAAATACTAAAACAAGAATTAGCCCAGGGTTTATATTTACTTTATGGAACATACATATATACAGTGGGGAGGACAAGTATTTGATACACTGCCGATTTTGCAGGTTTTCCTACTTACAAAGCATGTAGAGGTCTGTAATTTTCATCATAGGTACACTTCAGAGTGAGAGGCGGAATCTAAAACAAAACCAAAATATCACTGGTATATATAATTAGCATTTTATTGCATGACATAATTATTTGATCACCTACCAACCAGTAAGAATTCCAGCTCTCACAGACCTGTTCGTTTTTCTTTAATAAGTCCTCCAATTGACGGTCAATCTCCCTCAGTCTGGGGCTCCATGCAAGATCTCACCTCGTGGGGCATCAATGATCATGAGGAAGGTGAGGGATCAGCCCAGAACTACACGGCAGGATCTGGTCAATGATCTGAAGAGTGCTGGGACCACAGTCTCAATGAAATCCATTAGTAACACACTACGCCGTAATGGATTTAAATCCTGCAGCGCACGCAAGGTCCCCCTGCTCATGCCAGCGCATGTACAGGCTCGTCTGAAGTTTGCCAATGACCATCTGGATGATCCAGAGTGGTCTGATGAAACAAAAGTAGAGCTTTATGGTCTAAACTCCACTCACCGTGTTTTGAGGAAGAAGAACCCCAAGAACACCATCCCAACCATGAAGCATGGAGGTGGAAACATGCTGCACCATATTGAGAGGATGGATGGGGCCATGCATCACAAGATTCCTTCCCTCAGTAAGAGCATTGAAGATTGGTCGTGGCTGGGTCTTCCAGCATGACAACGACCAGAAACACACAGCCAGGGAAACTAAGGAGTGGCTCCGTAAGAAGCATCTCAAGGTCCTGGAGTGGCCTAGCCAGTCTCCAGACCTGAACCCAATAGAAAATCTTTGGTGGGAGCTGAAAGTCTGTATTGCCCAGTGACAGCTCCGAAACCTGAAGGATCTGGAGAAGGTCTGTATGGAGGAGTAGGCCAAAATCCCTGCTGCAGTGTGTGCAGCAAACAAAGCTTTCTGTACCAAATATTGAGTTCTGCTTTTCTGATGTATCAAATATTTGTCATGCAATGAAATGCTAATTCATTTTTAAAAAATTTCTGGATTTTTGTTATGGTGTACCTATGATGAAAATTACAGACCTCTACATGCTGTGTAAGTAGGAAAACCTGCAAAATCGGCAGTGTATCAAATACTTGTTCTCCCCACTGTATACAGTAATCCATTTCACCCAAAACTAAGTTAAAAATATATCTGTCACGATGATGGCAGGTGTTGTGATAAGAGGGGGACACAAAGGCAGTCGATCGTAGTCGTTCATCATTTATTGTTGACATAGTGGGTAACACAGCTTCCACAATCCGGGAAAACATAGGCTTTGGCAAACGCTTATCAAACAGACCTAGTTACTAAACCACGTACTCTTAACAGCAGTACGAACGCTGGCTAATGTCTAGGTAAACAGAGAACGCATAAACATACACAGCAAACACCTTTTGCAACTCACGTAATTGTAGCTGGTTATCGTCCCCCATAGAGATAGCACCAACGATGATGATGATGATGATGATGATGATATACAAAACATTCGTTTTTGTAACGCCAAGGGGAGCGGGCATAAACAGACAATAAACACACCACTTCTGCACCACGTCTCTTCCTGGAAACAGGGCTGCTTGTTGAAGTGACCTCTGATCACTTCAACGAGACAAGGCTGTTAGTAATGCATAATCAGAACCTTCTACTCAATTCTAGTTGTTTCTAGTTCCTACTCCATTTCCCAGCAACCCTGACCAGGAAGAGGTGTGGCTGAACCCAAGGGGACATACTACAAAATAAAAGGCACAACATAACCACCATGCAATAGCACTGAACGAAAAGGACAAACTATACAAAATGCAACTAAACACAAACAGGAAAACTAATGCAGTCTAGAAAGGAGTCCATGCTCAGTCATTGATGCCAGACCTCACTGGGCTGGGCGTTACAATATCAATATATAAATGTAGGTCAGTGTATATTAATTTTAGGCAATGCAAGGCATTCTAACTCTTTGATCCAGAATGTAATCAGATGTTGACTAGACAACAAGATGGCAGCTTTGGTTGTTATTTTACAGCCTTCTGAACATTTCATACGGCCGACAGACACTTCTGGACATTGGATTACAATATATAGACATTGTATTTGACAACGGGATTTTGACCACTCCAACCTGAAAACTGTACTTCCCAAACTGTACTTCCCAAATTTCACTAAAACATCTCCTGCCCCACCAGAGGAGACAGAATACTGGATCATGTCTGTACAAACATTGCTGTTGCTTACAGAGACATTCCCTTCTCCCACTTAGGACAGTGTGATCACCTCTAATTGTTTCTACTTCCCAAATACACCTCCCTCATCAAACCATCACTCAGGAAAGTGAAAGTGTGGCCAGAGGGAGCAGATTCCAACTACAGCACCAGTTCCAACAGACAGCTTGGAGCCTGTTCACTACTTAGCCCACCTGGGATTCCCAAACAGATATTGAGCTTTTTGCCTCCTCCTCTGGACTACATCAACACATGCACTAACAGTGTTGCCACCTACAAACACATAATAACCTTCCCAACCAGTCACCTTGGATAAACAGTGAGGTCTGCCTCCTACTGGATGGCTCAGTCTTCAGTTCTGGCAACACGGCGGCCAAATGCTCAACCACGGCCCTTCTAAAGAAAGGCATTAAGAGAGCCAAACATGACACCACACTGTGTATTGTGAAATATTTTCACAACAAGTCTGACCCTTGACACATGTGGCAGGGCATCCAGGCCATCACAGAATATGAACCAAGAAACACTGCCCCAACAATCAGCAATTCCTTCCTCCCAGATGAGCTCTTTCTACCCTTGCTTTGACCAGAGAACAAGGAACCAGCTATCAAAGCCTAGATGACCAGCCCTTCACTCTCTCATCCATTGATTTATACACTGCATTATGGAGGGTGAATGAAAGCAAGTCTGCTGGCCCTGACTGCATCCCTGGTCACATGCTCAGGGCATGTGCTGGACAGTTGGCAGGGATTCACTGATATCTTTAACCTGTCATTGGCCCAGTCAGTTGTCCCCACAAGCTTTAAGACAGCAAAGATCATGCCAGTACTGAAACAATCTGCTGCAACAAGCCTGAATGACCGCTGCCCTGGTGCACTAACATCCATCATTATAAAGTGTTCAAAGGCTGGTCCTGGCTCGAATTAAAGCCTGACTACCTCACATACTGGATCCCCACCAGATCAACAGAGGATGCCATTTCCACACAAACAACAAAACCGATGTGAGGATGCTGTTTGTTGACTTCAGTTCAGCATTGAAAATCATCATCCCTGTCAAGCTGCTTGTTAAATCTGGACTTTATGACCAACAGTTCCCAGTCAGTTTGGCAACCACACCTCCTCTACCCTGACACTGAACCGGAGTTCCACAAGGCTACGTACTGTGCCCCTTCCTCTACTCCCACAATTGTGTGCTTGTAAATACATTTAACTTCATCATCAATTTTGCAGACAACACCACAGTGTATTAGACATTAGTAACAATGTGTCAGCCTACAAGTAGGAAGACCAGCAACGTGTGGCATGGTGCACTGAGAACAACCTAGCCCTCAACATAAAGACAAACCAAAGAGCTCATTGTGTTTACCAGGAAGTCCAAACCCTGCTCACACGCACCCATTTACATAAATGGGTCTGAGGTGGAGTGTGTCACCAGCTTCCAGTTCATGGGGTTCCACATCTTTGAAGACCTTTCTAGGAAACTCAACATTTTGAACCTGGTCAAGAAGGCTCAGCAGTGGGATCCGCGTAGCGTAGTTGGCTAAGTCGCTGCATTGCACGACAGTCTATGTCACGAAAGTCATGGGTTCAAGCCTGATTATAGGTTCTCTGACTTTCCCCGGGCCTCCTGCAGGAGGCAGCGCAAATTGGCATAGTGCTGCCCAGGATTTTGGTTTGATAAAATCGGATTATCTATCCTGCCATGTCGCTCTCCAGTGACTCCTTGTGTGCAGATCGGGCACCTGTGGGTTCAGTGGCTTAAGTATAGTTGGTGAACATAATTATCCCATGAGTGATCTGACTAAAGACTTCCGTCTTGGATTCACAGTGTGAAAAGAATAAGTGGCTGGGTGACATGTGGTTGGATTAATCTTGTGCGCTCACATCTTTCCAAGGATCTGTGAAGCTGCTGACAAGGCAGGATTAGAGGGAATTGGGAGGGGAGAGCGATTCTAATTTCTGAGGAGGCTACAGAAATCACACCAGTCTCATCAGATTCTGGTCAACTTCATTGAGGACATTCAGTGCAAGTGGTGTCTGCAAAGGGAACTCGCACATCATCGGAGATCTTTTTTCACCCCAGCCATGGACTTTTTCCCTCCTCCCATTCAAGTGGCAGTAAAGAAGCCTGGATGACAAGAGAAGCAGGCTGTGGAAAAGCTAAAGTAGGAATAGAGTCAGGTATGGAGTGTACTGGTGGTATTTACACCTATACAGGGCTCTCCATAAGTGCTGGGACAGTGAAGTCTAATTTGCTTGTTTTGGCTGTTGTGATTGTCTGCTGGCGAATAAGGCGGAAGCAATCGCAGGGTGAAGATAATCCAATTTTACTGAAAAAAAACAGTCCATAAGAGAAGAGAATCACAGATTCACAGCCACAATGAAGCACAACACATGAAGGAACACTCCATGTACCGGTACATTCAATGGTGGTGATGAGAAGACAAGCTAAAGGTGCGTTGTTGATTGGAGTTTGTAATTCATGTCCCCTTGGGATGTCTGTGTGTTGCACTCAGGGTGGTGTTTTAGTTGACCAGTGACTCCCGTCTCTAGAGGGGAGGAGGAGGTGGAGATGTGACAGCTCTACATCCAAGCACATAAAAGATTTGATTCACAGATGAATATCAGAAAATATTTCTGTCTGTTTCAAAACATAAACAGTGCTGCTTATGCAATTATAGATTATTTTATGTGATATAACAAGATTATATTTACCAAATCCATATGTTTGTTCAGAAGAAATCACGCATGTAGTAGAAAAACTAAATTAAAAAAGGAATTATTGCAGTTGCAAAAATATGTGAACCTCCAGTTGCATGTAGTATCAGGTAAATAACTGGATATCTTATGAACCAAAGGAGAGTGTAATGCAGCCATTTGCTGTTGCTTGTTTTGGTTAGTTTCGGACTTCAGTCTTTTCTTCAGCATGTGAAATGCATGTTTGATCAGATTTAAATCAGGGGATTGACTTGGCCAGTTTGTAATTGTCCACTATTTTTCACTGATGGACTCCTTGGTAGCTTTGGCAGTATGTTTTGTGTCATTGTCCTATTGCAATTCTGAAGCACCGCCCAATGAGTCTGGTGGCTACAGTATGTTTGGTACATTGGTAGCCAAGATGCATCTATACACTTCTGAATTCAATCTGCTGCTACCGGTATTCATTATATCATAGAGTGAGCCCTTTCCTGAGTCAACCATGCATGTCATGGCACTACATCCACCATGCTACACACTTTGCCTTTCCATCACTTAAATATTCACCTTCAACTCATCTGTACACAAAACTCTCTTCTAAAACTGTACTGGCTGATCTCTATAATTTTTTGGAAAAATGCTAATCTAGCTTGTCAGTTTTTGGTGCTGATCAGAGTCTGATCTGAGGTTCTTACGGTGTTGCCTTTGTAATTCTGCTGCCAAAGTCTTCTGTGAAAAGATTGTGACACTTTCACCCCATCGTCTTGGAGATTTCACTGACACTTATTTTTGGGTTGTTTCATTCCTCTGTCATCAACTGCTGTTGTTTCTTTTGACCAAATTGGTTACTAATGATTGCTTGGCAAACCAGTAGTTTATTATTTTCAAGACATTACAAACTGTTCAATACATTCCATAGCAATATGGATTTTAGATCCTTATTTCTATTAGCATCCAAATTGCATATAGTTTAGTTTAACCTTTTTTTCCAGGCAAGTTTGTTAAGAACAAATTATTAGTTACAACAACGGCCTGGCAGGATGCCAAAGACCTCCTGTGGAGAATGGGTGTTGGAATGAAATAAAAGGGATAGATAACACAGACAGAATACACATATGAGAACAGTACAGTACCAACAGGATACATTAAAAGCCAGCATATAGAGAAACGCTACTAAACTAAATAGAAACATTGTGACAGCTCAGTACAATAAGAGACCGTAAAACCAAGCACATAGTGAAACACCATAAATGAAAAATGCACAAAAAACAATAAAGCAGTACATGATTGAAAACACACACCTGCCAACAGAAAATATAAACATAAAGCAGCTGGACACAAAACAACTACGCAATATGCAAAGATACCCCAGGGCAGAATTGCAGTAAGCACACGTTTCACATAGATAGCTCCTTAGTCTTCATGTACAATTATGTTAATTGATATAAAAATCTGTCCAAAGGCAAAGGATGGAACTGAGACTGCACATTCACAACTTTTATGTTTTGTCAGATGGCTCAGTCATTAGGGAGGCAGACTTGTATTCAGAAGGTACTCGGTTCAATTCCTGTGCCAAAGGTTGTTGTCTAGGGGCAAGGCACTTTACCCTAATTGCTCCCATGTTGTTGCTGTAAATAAGAACTTGTTCTTAGTCAACTTATCTGGTAAAATAAAAAATACTTGTGCCATTGGGGAATGGCATTCTCAAAATGCTGTTATTCACTGTTCAATTGGAAAAAATATAGTGCTAGTACTCCCCTTATTCATGTGTTGGCATTTGAATCTAGAGGTATAAGAAAACCAATAAGTCTTTATTATATTTTATTTTATTTTATCAGGGAGACAGATTGAGACCCAGTTCTCAACAAGGCGTCCTTCACCCATGCTACCAAACATGCCCTGTTAAAAAATTACCATCATACATATCCTACAATTCAGTGACATCATCTACAGACCTGCCTTCAACTCCTGCCTGAAAAAGTTGACGTAGTATACCACAGCGCCATCCGATTTCTCACCAATGCCCCATTTAACTCCCACCACTGCGACCTATATGTACTAGTGGACTCGCACTCACTACACACTCAACGCCTGTCTCACTGGTATCAACTCATCTACAAGTAAATTATGTAAAACCACACTTACTACCTACATTTACTAGTGCCTTAGGTATGCCCCATGGTGTATTTGCACACACTCATCTTCACAGTCAGTTATTATTAGGGATGAGCAAGTACAACATTATCTGTATCTGTATCTGTTCAACCAACTAAATTATCTGTATCCATATCTGTACTCGTGGGGCATGGCCTAACCTGGAAGTGGGAGTGGCCTAAAATATGTTATTTTATTTAAGCCTGAAAGTGATATGGGTTGATCAGAAGTTGTTATATTTTGTAAAAACCTATTTAAAGAACAGCCTCAGAATTGATCTTCAGAGCAATGTTTTTGGTCACAAGCGTAAAATTAGTATTTAAAATGAGAGAGAGAGTCTGTGTGTTTGTGCTGTGCAGTCAAACATGTAGGCTATAGGTAGTATAAAGCCTAAATAAAGTCTATATATATTGAACGCTTTGATTTGTAATATTTATGATTAGTAATTTTTATGAGCTACAGTGAGAAAACGTGTTAGCGCAAGTGTTGCTGAGGCAAGTAGATGCACTAAAATAATTTTGTAATACAATATAAATTTTCCAAACAACCTCAATAATTATAATCTACTCTCTGATTTAATATATTTTGATTTTTTTGACATTGTCACTGTGTGGGTGTAGGTGGAGAGATGGAGACCCAAATGCGTGGATGTATTCGTTTTCCATATTCATTTAATGAAGCAAAAGGTCCGGAAACGTACATCCAAACAGGAATGGTATAAAGCGAGAGCGCTAGGGACTACAAAATAAGCAACATGCTCTTATAGTGGCATGGACACTGAGATTACATATACTTTAACAACGTATGCCTAAACTTTCATACAACACTTGGCAGTACACTTACTCATAGCAACTCCTGGATTCCTTAGTAAACTGAACAACAAAACGTAACAACAAGCGTAACAGGAAAGATGATCACACACCTAACAGGTTACAGAAACACAATGCCCCAAAACTCTCTCCTTAGTCTGGGCTCATTATATAGTAGAGGTAACCTATCTGATCCTACAAGGCTGTACGTAATCACTAATCAAGCTGATACAGAATTTACCAAAATCCTACCCTTAACCAATAGGAAGATAGCCCATACTAGGGAGAGAGGTTGGGTTAATATAAGGGGAAACACAGGAAGGAACAACTAAACCAACATGCAATGCACTGAAGGGACACAGGGGGGAAACTAAAGAACCAATAAACACAAGAATAACTAAAACACTGGAAAAGGTCAATAAGTCCTTAACTAACAGAAAACCCTACCCTCCTTGGGTAGGATGTTACAGACATTTAGAACAGGAGCAGCCTTATTTTATTGCTGTAGTGTGTAGTTGTTGACAGTAGTGAAATATGTAGAAGTGAAACCAAATAAAATCTCCACTGTTGCTTCACTGATGTTTGTAGATTTTCATCCAGTAATGCTCTGCTATGATTGTATGCTCTTGCAAAGCACCTGGTGTAGTTTCGCGGAAAGAGGCTGCTTGTGAAGAGGCGAGACTGCATCGGTGTTTGGGCATTAGGAGAGGGCAGAGCTGTGTGTGTAGCTAGCCTATGACAGAACGATGTGCACACAGACACAGCTAGCAGTGATCGTATTACCCAATGAGTATTTGTCTTCATAACGAGTACGGATATTGAAACATTTCATTTGGATGAAACTTGTTCTCAGTAAAAGTACATTATCTGTACCGGATACTTGTTTCAGCCAAGTTACTCGCTGATATTGATTATAATGTGGTTGTGTCATGAGTAACGCAATGTACAACACATGTTGTTCTTCATTTTTTATTATTATATTTCATTTTTGATGCCTTATCAGCACCCGCAGTTTTCACAATATCAATTCCATTCCAGCGGCACCAAATGTATCCTACTGCTGTGAGGTGTGCTTGTAGATTTGTGATTGATTGGTCGTCTTGTTCTTTTATTGCCATTTATAATTGATAAATTTTTCCATTTACAATGACTTGGACAGATTTACAGGTATGGTATATAAATGAATTATTTGACCAGTAGATGCCAGTCTACCTGAATTTGGCCTAGAGGAACAGCAAAAAGATGGTGGTGAGAGGATTTTCTAACTTCTTAATCGTACCATATTTCACTGTAGCAATTTCCAAAAACTGTCTCTGAACACATTTGAGGTGAGAAATAAGACATCCCATTACTTAATCTGCACTCATGTTAGGAAGGCCTACAAAAGACTGACATTTTCAAGTGAGAGTGTGTTTGTTTATGGAACACAAGCCAGACAGAACACAAGCCAGCCATCATGTGCCTCCCTATACCAAAGTTGTGAACATTTGGAAAAAGGCTTTGATGTCATTAGATTTTTTAATGACCCACAATTACAATGTCAAAGCACCCACAGCTTTTCACATGAGAAGAGAATAGCTAGTTATGTTGTTTGGGAATATAGACTTCTAAATGGACTTGTTCATTGAAAGCTGTAATGATTTCAAGTTGAGTAAAATAAATAAACATTGCTTATATAATATGATGTTTTCTCAGATTACTTCCAAAATTATTGATATATGGATGATATATATATATATTGATATAACTTTCCCATCGGCTTGCCATAGCTAGCTAATGTTCCAGTTTGTTTACCTGGCTACAGTACCAAGACCAATTGTGGCTGCATGTTATTCTCTTGCAACAAACTAATTAGCCATTAAAATCTCAGGGTATTTTGTCATGTTACCTAAAAAAAAAATGTTTGCCAATATGTTTATTTTATTTATTTATTTAACCTTTATTTAACCAGGTAAGAACGTTGAGAACAGTTTCACATATGAAACGGCGACCTGGCCAAGGCAAAAACACCAAGGTGAAAAAAACATAGAGATACACTTGAAGAAAAATGGTTCATCCAACCACATGTCACAATCCCGCAGATTCTTTTCGCACTACTCATCCAACAAGGAATCCTTTAGTTAGATCATGCACAGGATAATTACGTTCACCAACTATACTTCTGCAAATGAATTTGCAGGTGCCCAATCTTGCACACAAGGTGTCACTGGAGAGCGACGTGGCAGGATAGATAATCTGATTTATCTAACTCAAATCCTGGGTAGTGCTATGCCAATTTAAACTGCCTCATGCAGGAAGTCAGAGGAAAGTCAGAGAACCCATTGTCAGGCTCAAACCACTGACTATTATGATGTCCTGCAATGTAGCAACTAGGGGTGCAACGGATCGTCATTGATCCGTGATCCGTTCGGATCAATATCTTCGGTTCGGCACACACGTGATCCGCGGATTGATTACTGAGGAAAAAAAGTTGTGCGCATGTTCAGTCCGCTCACAGCATGGTCATGGCGAGCGGAGGAACGGAGGAGCTTGAACGCCCGCATCATTTAAATCCCCTGAATGGGA
>JACXGM010014105.1:0-22389 GCA_016801145.1 Umbra pygmaea | reverse complement strand
GGTGTCATAAGGGCGCCACAGCGGTGTCATAAGGGCGCCACAGCGGTGTCATAAGGGCGCCACAGCGGTGTCATAAGGGTGCCACAGAGGTGTCATAAGGGTGCCACAGCGGTGACTTACCAATGGTACGGCTGGGCATGGAAGAGAGGACTCTGAGGGTGGCTGAGCACCATCGCTCCTCTGTAGGGTCTAACAGACTCCTCCCCTCCTCAGGTCTCTGGTTCCAGACCTCATCACTGGGGCCAGACAGGTACTCCACAGGCTCTGCAGGACACACAGTCTTAGTATGGATGCATGATGTACACAGACACACTTAAACACCCTCAGTGTACCTGGTTGGTCCTCCTCCAGATTCAGTTCTCTCTGTAGCTCTTCTAGCTCCAGGGCCTCTTGACTCTCCTCCTCCTGCTCCTCGATCAGCTGGGTGAACGAGTCATGGACGCCCTCCTCATCCACTGGGCTCCTGATACACCACACACACAGGGACAGACAGAGAGGGGCATTTTCACTTGCTATGTCCACGTTTCTCACGCCCTTTAATTAGATTTGATTGAGCGAGGTGGTTAGAACCCTAACCTTACGGAGTCAGCTGACCACATTCTTAGAACTGTAAGCCGCCAGTGTTCTCTAGGTCTTAGTCCTCAGAGAGAGAACTCCAGTGGGTTCGACAGCCAAACAAACCAATTCTAACCAAACACACCGACCGAACCGGCAGCCAGACAAAATAACACAGGTAAAATCTCTGACCACTGTGTGTCTAATGTTTCATGGACATTCAGACACTGGGGGACCCACAATTGCTTCTGCTCCTCGTGTAATTATATAGCTAAACGTCACAGGAAGTAACTCTATTTTTTTAACTTTATTAGTAAAAATCTAATAAAATGAAAAAAGAACACAGCGGACAGTGACCCACGGTGACAATGGGCTAGCTGGAGAACAGAACATCCAACGGATAACATTTAGTATTTCTTTAGAATGCTCATTTCCGTTTTACAGGGGATAGCAGTGTTACGGACAGGACATTTGGAACATAAGCACAACTTCAGAGAGTGGAGCAACAGAACAGAAACGAAACTGGGGTGTATTGTTCCCCTTGTGGAAAGTGTTCGCTAAAAAGAAACACAGACGTCTGAATATAAAATCAATGATAATCAATAAGGGACCAAAGATGAAATCAAAAGGCTAACATATGTTACAGTTTGAATGATATGGTGACTGACATGCATTCAATCTGTTGTCACTGCAAGTGTTATCTTTTAAATTTTAAACTGGAGGCTGTATGTTAGCAGAGGTTTGAAAACCACTGATCAAACCAATGTCTTTAAGATTGTCATGCTCTATATTTACCAGTTGATTGTAGTCAAAAATAAAGATGATAACATTGCAATACAATTTATTTAAATATACAAATGACACCAATGTGCCAATACACCCAATCCACTTTTCTGAGCACTCAGTGCAGACAATATACTTTATGGGGAGTTCATTGGCAACAAACAAATGCTATATCTGTTGTCTATTTAAGTGGAGTTTTTCTATTGTGAGCTAAAAGTGAGATTTGTAAACCAGGTCAAATCAATATCTTCACATTACAGTTGTCATGATTCTCCATTTGCTAGCTTTTCTTTGTTTGACAAATGCATTTTCAGCATGTTGTATGGTGTTAAATAGAACACTTAATTTTCAAGATAACCATGGCCAAGTCTACAGACATCGTTAAAAAGGGAAACTCGCACTGGCTCCTTGTACAATGAGAGGTCATATAAAACCATGATGAACGATGCTTTAAACAGAATGCATTTTCAGCATGATGACTATATGCTAAGTGTTCGATGTGCAGAAGCTATCCCTAAAAACGTTATTGGACGTTACATTACCCGTCCACCTCAGTGACCACTTTCAAAAGCCATGAAAGACGACTGACTGAAATAACTAGTTAGACCTGCTTTTTAACAGTCCACATTCAATTCACGGCTACAAACAAGTCAGTACTCCAAAAGTAAATATCAGTTTCTCTCTTTATGTGTCCCCTAACACAAACAACACACACTGAGACAGACAGGAAGTGGAAGAAATGTATGTGGTAAAACGAGACACTTAGCTCCAGGCAACATAGAAAGAACACTAAGAACGATGAGAGGATGTTAAAGAACAAGTCAAGGGTGAGGACGGTCAAGCAATGAGAAGGTTCCAGAACTCTAATACTGGACAGACAGGACAGAGCGGAACAGGACTCACTCCAGGCAGGCCTCAAGGTGGTGAGGGTTGAGGTCAAAGTTCACGTTGCGAGCCATCCCTCTCAGTATCGTTTTCTCCTTCTGTCTGTCTGTCTGTCTCTGTCGACCATCACAGAGAAGGGTCACACCCTTGTCTGCTTAGTACCGCCTCTCTTCTCCCCCGTCATAGCGTTCCAAAACTACCTGAGAGACAAAAAGAGTGACAGAAAACAAGAGAAATAGAGTGACAGAAAAAGACTGTTAGGAGCATAGAAATGGAATGATTAGAAATGCCATTCCAATTCAAATCAATGTAGCTGAATGGTCAGAGCGGCAGCCATTTTTACATGTACCATTCCATTGCAAAGATCTAGCAGCCTACTTCCACATTAAACCGATTCACATGTTGTCACCGTGACAACTAACAACAATCGCCATTTTGATGTGTACTAATCGAATGACCACGCCAAGCAGTTCAATGGCCTTTCTATCCATTCTATATCTATGGTTAGGAGTCATGAAATAGGGTGTGGTTTTTCAAGTGTAAACCTTTCCTTCGTGTTTCGGCTTGTCTACCATTTGCACTCTGTAGTATGAGCACACAAGTTACTGCCCAACCTCGTAACAGCAGTTATTTATTCACAATTTGAAACCCAATAACGTAACAAAGGCAGCTGGCTGTCAGACCTAATCTGCATGGCATTTAGACAGCGGCTCGGCTAAAGATGTATGCATGTTTCAGGTCATGTCCAATCACCGCCCACATGCCGTAAACCTCAAAAAGAGTCACGACCATTTGACTGTTTGAATACAATGGAAGTCTGGTCCTTGGTCTGTCCTGTTTTCATCTGGGTCAGCTGTGGCCACGGACCCAGCTCTGTTGAGCTTCGCACACAATGAGTCACTTCTACAATGCTCACGCAACACATCAGATATGGAACTCATGAATATTCAGCAGTTTGGTGGAAGAGAGCATTTTTTGTTATACCTTCTTATATTGTGTGTGTGTATGGGTATACACACACATCCATGTTCAGCGTAGTAATTACCTCAACTCATACATAATATTTAATTCCAGATGTTCATGTTTAACTGAGCTATATGATTATTACTTGGGATTAAAGTATATCAAACCAGTGTTTCAGATTTGAAACAAAACAGATCAGACAGTGCCATTAAGAGGTTTATGGTGTGCTTGTAGTGTTGTTAACCATACTTCTTACACTGCAACACACAATGACAGGCCATTTCCATTTCACACCAGTGTGTGTGTGTGTGTGTGTGTGTGTGTGTGTGTGTGTGTGTGTGTGTGTGTGTGTGTGTGTGTGTGTAAAACGCTGATTTGGGTGGAGGAGGTTATGACATAATCTTGGAGGCCCCAGACATAACTTTTCTACAATGACATCAGAGGAAAGATCTGATTGGTCCCTGGCCAACGGACACTTGAGGGAGCGTACTTCACATGGTTAATCTTCAAACAGGGTTTGGTTCGTTCTGTTTAAAATTCAGATCTTTCTAACTGACAAAGATAAACGCTTCGGGGTTAAAGTGTGTGTAAGTTGTAAAATCTATTGGGAAGTATATATGCAGATAAAATAAATAAAAATATTTAAAGTAATGAATATCATTTTATGGGAATGACCTTAGTTTCTGAGTAAAGTTTCTGTTATTGGCTGAAATGAAAACAATCAAACTAGAACAAGGTATGGCATCAACTGGTAATGCTTTCTGAGGGTTGAGGTTGTTTACACTTTTTTTATTACATCCACTTTCATGTGAACCTGCCACAACATAATACAAAACCTAAACATCTAGTAAGTAGTCTACAACATTTTTTATCACAATGAACAACTTTCAATGTGATGAGCAAACTGCCCTTTTGTTCCATTCTTTTCAGCCCGTTTTGGCTAATGACAGCATACATGACAGGGTGTTCAACACAATTGATTCAGGCAGAAGGCTCTGGGAAGGACAATAGTGTACAAATTAGGCTACTTTCTAATAATAACTGTATTTTCTGGGCTTGTGATCAAAAATATGCTATGAAGGATGTAGCTGACAACCCTTGTGTGCTGACATTGTGTGTGTTTGTCAACGGCTGACATTGTATGTGTGCGTGTGTTGTGTGTCGTTATCCCCTGTACTAGATCTTCCCTCGAAGCATAGGTCATCTGGACTCACGCCAAACAAAAGAAATCAGACCAGCCCGACACAGAAAAACCATCTGATAATGAAAAACTGATTTAAAGCACAGCTTTAGTCAATACTATTAATAATAATAATAATTCAACATTAATTAGTCCGATTTTAGCTAAGAGACCTTCATAATTACACTGTATTATACTTGTACTGTAGTAATGTTGCATGAGGAACAGTATATTACATTAATTTACACAGAACTGTAAACATAGAGGGGCTAGTCAAATATAGAAAGGGCTCAGGCTAGCAGTGGAACAGTATATTACGTTAATTTACACAGAAGTGTAAACGTAGAAGGGCTAGTCAAGTATAGAGGGCTCAGGCTAGCAGTGGAACAGTATATTACATTAATTTACACAGAAGTTTAAACGTAGAGGGGCTAGTCAAGTACAGAGAGGGCTCAGGCCAGCAGTGGAACAGTATATTACGTTAATTTACACAGAAGTGTAAACGTAGAGGGGCTAGTCAAGTACAGAGAGGGCTCAGGCTAGCAGTGCTGTGGACATGGGAATGTTTGTCTCACAGTTACTAACGGCTGACTGGTAATCAGTTCACACAGCAGAAAAACAAACAGAGAGATGGAGAAAAATACTTACTGTACACCCTCTTGAACATTTACATTATTGAATATTCTCTTCAACATTAATCTCAATGAATATTCTCTTTTACGTGTACTTACATACGTACATTGGCAAGGGGACTAAAAGTCTGCAGCACTCTGATTCAGTGGGCATTGAAATGATTACAGATTATCCAGAACGAAGGAGGCTACAACAGCATCTAGCTCTTGATATGTGCCCACTGACCTGATAATTAGGTGTAAACCAATAAGGACTTGCTAACCATGAGACAAATGCACCTCCATGTAAGAGTTTGATTTCCCTCAAAGACAAAAGCAGTCGACAACATCCCATATTGTGAAACAAATCACAATGCTGAACCAACGGTTTTCCGAAACTATCACTGTTGTTAGGAGGGAGGGAGAGAGAGACACGAGAGGTTCTGTTTTTATGAAGACACACTCGCCTATATCACACTAAAAACACCCCCCATCCCCTAAAAAAAACATGGTCGTAAAACACCCACACATGCCCCCACCATCCTCAGTCCCAACAAGACAAAAACCAGTACTGTATAAATCACCGCCGCTGCCCCATGACATAGACAAACAACTAAACCCACAGCCTATAACACATGTATCACCACGCTGGAGCGTAACACAGCCCATTGACCCTGAACCTGTAAAGCAGGACACCATAACACAGTCATCATAACACCAGACATCACAATGCAGACAACAAACCATCAGTACATCACAGAACAATCTCCACCCACTCATTACCCACCACACAGACAGCACCCCTGATTATCCACACCGCCTGAAATACCTCTACATTATTAGTGAGCTTGTAAAAACCAAATACCACCCTGATACGTGCAGAGACCATCCCCTTAAATAATAACAGTGGGTCTAACACCCCCACCCCCCCATCGTATTCCTCCTAGTCAGCCAAAACGCCAGTTTAGCCTAAGCAAACAAAATATTCATCAAAACACAAGTTGCACTCATTTCCCTGGAATACCTGGCCTCCATTACAAACATGTACAACCCAAAAACTACCCCAACCTTTCACATACAGTTCCTAATAAGGTAATCAATAACATCAGCCTGTCACACACAGAAAACACATGTTGAACAGTTTCACTCAGTCCACAGAAAGGACACTCCTCCCCCACCCCGGGATCCACCCGCACCAGCCAGCTGTTAGTGGCCAGGGCACCGTGGAGGATCCTCCACTGCAGATCCCCTGACCTTTTAGGGGCCGGAAGCTTATACAGAACCCGCCACCTGTATCCAGCCATCCCACCAGGCCCTAGAACCTCCTGCCACTGGTGCCCCCTGACCCCTGCTAGCTGCCTAATGTTCCTCACCTTAACCACGAGGGTGTACAAGGCCTTCCCACTGATCCCAGCAAAGCCCCTTAGGCCCAACGTGCCAGAAGACTCTCTAACCGGTTCTGCCAGCACCTCCAGGACCTCTTCCATAAACCGTCCCAGCAGCCGTAGCAAAGTGATGCTTGTTTGTTGTGCCAGGTCCTGAGGCATTTTCCATCCTCCCCCCAGGTGCTGTAAGTCAGCCAGAGTCTTTAGAACCTGCCATCATCATCCGCCGCTGTATCGTCACAGAAAATACAGAGGCCAATGGGATCAGGGGGTTGCAGAAAACAGGCTCCTCCCAAACCCACGGGCCTGGCGTCACCCCTTCTTCCCGAGTTGCCCTCAACTAACTCCAGGCTTTCAATACAGAACCATAGAAATCAGGGACCCCTGACGTGTTGATTCTCTGTGGGCTCATGAGGAAGAGATGCCTTTCCAGCCCCAGGCCCCCTGTTCTCCTTAGCAGAGCACATGCTGTCCCCCTCCAGCTGATCTCTGCTTTATACAGTAGCTGTTGTGCTGCCTTGAGTCGGAAAGCTCTCCAGGTCCACCAGGCCTTGACCCCCCTCCTGAACTGGTAAAAACAGCTCTGCCGCCCTTAGTCAATGATGTCCTGACCAGAAGAAGTCCACCAGTTTCCTCTGCAGGTTGGCCAGCAAGCCCCTGGGAGGGTTCCGTACATACAGCTTATGCCACAAGGAGGATACAACCAGGTTGTTGATGATAAGCACCCTCCCTCTGTATGACACTAAGGGGAGGAGCCACCAGGTTGTTGATGATAAGCACCCTCCCTCTGTATGACACTAGGGGGAGGAGCCACCAGGTTGTTGATGATCAGCACCCTCCCTCTGTATGACACTTGGGAGAGTAGCCACTTCCACCTTGTCAGCCTCGACACCACCGCTTGTGACGCTCCCTCCCAGTTCTTCTTCACCCATTCCTCTGAGCCCAAGTACACGCCAAGTATCGAAAGACCCTCCCTCCCCCATTGCAGCCCACCCGGCAGCCTAGGAGGGGCCACTTCTCTGCATGCCCCGCATTGCAATACCCCACTCTTACCCCAGTTCACCTTGGCTGACGATACCCCCTCGTATACCCCTAAACTGAACTCCAGTGCCCGGGTGTCTGCCTCGTTCTTAACCAGAACGGTGACATCATCAGCATAACCTGACAGCATCATTCCTGTCCCCAAACCTGTAACTATCTGTTCCCCCCCCTGGAGTCCCCTACGTAGCAGACACAAGGGCTCAATAGCCAGAGTGTAATGTATCCCTGATAGTGGGCTCCCCTTCCGAATACCCCGCCCCACCCAGATGGGTCTACTAAGCCCCCCCCAAACTTGACCATACAAGAAGCCCCAGCTACAGCACCTTAAACTGCGCAACCCTGTCAAAGGGTTCTTGTCCATCATGTCACTAAGCATAATAGTATAATAGTCCGACCAGGAACACAATATGTTTGGTCAGTGTGCACAATTGTGTCCAAATGAGATTTCAGCCTATTGGTGAGGACTTTCGGACAGGCCTCCAGTTCTTTAAGTCACTTAAATCCCCTTTCTTTGGCAAGAGAGTTACCACCGCTCTCTGGCAGACCAATGGCAACTCTCCTGCTACGACGCACTCACACAACACGCAAAATAAGTCCAGTCCGATAAGTCCCCAGAATGACGAGGGGAAGACAGGAGAGAGACGAGAGAGGGAGACGAGAGAGAGAAGGTAGAGACCGTTCATAGAGAGAGAGAGAGAGAAAGAGAGACGGGAGAGAGAGAGACAGAAGGGTGGCCTGTAGGACTAGTGTGTGAACATTAAGGAGAGAGAGACGAGAGACAGAGAGACATGTGAAACTAATCACACAAACAATGTACTAATATATATATATATATATATATATACACATATATACACACACACACACACACACACACACACACACACACACAAACACACACACAAACACACAAACACACTCACACTCCCTTGATGTACTCAGGTTCTGTGTCCTCAATGTAACAGGACAGACATCTGCAGTTAACTGGCACAACTCAACTTACAGTTCATCCTTCCCGAATAGGAAAGATAGATTTTTTTGGAACACTAAACTAATCAAAGTCTGGCAAGGATTTAATTGAAGAACAATCCAGATCTCTATACCTGTACCTAGAGAAAACTAATAAAAATAATTGAATTATTTGCTTTTGGAATTTAAAGAAGCAATTGCTCTACAAAAACGTTGTAAGAACTTATCATTTTAGTCAAGGAATAGGCTCCGCCTGTCTAGGAATCTATAGCATAACATAAATCTGTTAAGCTCTTATGCCATACAGAACTTTATTTAGATACGTAAAAACGACTTTGTTTACATGGTTATTCTAGTATTGTAATTCACCCATTCTGTATTGGCTGCCAATTCAGCACTCAGTCTGTAGCTTGACATAGAGACAGACAGAGACCCATGTCTTCCTATTGTTCTCTCCAGCAACAACAACATAAAAACAACGTTGAATGTGAATGACCTAAACTGTCTACACACAAAGCCATCTCCAGTATGCAGCGAGATGTCTGTGTGTGTGTCTGCCCTGAGGTCTGATCTCCGTGTCATTCACTGCGCTTCTCTTTGCCTGGATCACCAACCGAACAAAAAGTGTTACACTTCACGTAAATCGTGGCAACTTTATAATACGTAATAAACCTGTTGATAAATAAAACAGTTGTATTCCTGTTACGACACATTAGCGCTTGTTGTTTCACTAAAATTGTCAGTTTCAAAATAGATTCTCAACATTTAATGCGCATGTGTAATATATTAAAGAAAAACGGCAATACGATATGAAAATGTCATGCCCAGACAGTAATTAGTTTGGTTCACTCACCCTTCATAACCAACCGTGTCAAGCTGAAACACGCCGCGGTGCATCTCCTCTCCGGTTAAAAGATTACTTCAGTATGTAGTAACTAAGCAGCGGGCCGAACCATTGATGCATCTGGAGGGACGTGAGAACTCCTAATACGTTTTTATTAAAACACAGCTGGACATATTTTAAAGAAGAGCTAGTGTACTTTCACTAAATACATCTCAAACGGTGGTATATTTCAATAACTTGTATATCATCACTGTTTGATGCTAACTTTGTGGTCGCGACAAAAACGAATCCCCCAAATAAAGTTTTCGCCTAATGGTACCTCCCTATTCATCGTTCGAAACCAATTTCTCCTACTGGGTTGTTTAATATTCACTATAATTCCATTGACAACTGTCTTTAGGCTTACAGTACTGTACAAAAGTGTATGAACCGGGTCATTCGTATTTTAACGTAAAACATCACAGGTGCTTCGTATATTATAGGCATAGTTAAATCTAAGCGTAGGTCGAGTGAGAATCCTACTCAAAAGAAACATGCTTAAAGTGGCACTATGTACAATTCCATGCATTGGTCTGAATTTACGCATATTTTTTTAATTATTTTATATGTTTGCGTATATATATATGTGTGTGTTTTCACTGAAAACAGGAATAATAACACATTTTTAAAAATAAACATTATTATTTTGTGAATAATATGCATTTATTTTTCGATAAATATTGTGAGATTACATTTACTAGTCCTAAAACATCGTTTCTGTATTTTTTTGTTGTTTTCGAAAAAGTTACATAGTGCAGGTTTAATACGTTGAGAGATCGTAGACTTGGCTAGCTGTGTAACTATTGCATAACATAAAGTAAACCAGCCAATTGAAAAACTGAATATGTAAGAGGTGAGCCGTATACAAGCAAAAGTAAAGGTCACTATTACCTTTGTGTCGATAAGGGTCAGGTGATCTTTATCAAGTTCCTGTTAAAATGAACTAGGTTGGGGTCAGGGGATCTTTTATTAAGTTCCTGTGAAAATCACTTAATCTTTCGGATACTGAACGCTGGCGTTCTACCTCTATCTCTCTGACACACCTTTCCTGGTATCTGCAAACCTCGTTGACCCCTGGGTAATGTAGTTTTTGATGAATGACAGCATCTTCCACAACTTATCAAAACTAAAATCCACATGAGGACTCCGTAACACTGGTCCTGGAGTAGTTTGCACTCCAATCTCAGCTGTAACTCACCTGAATCAACCAGGTGTAGAGAGTTGGTGTGCTAAAACCAAAAGGAAGGTACAGTCTCCAGGTACAGGATTTTGGAGGACAAATATCTATATTCTACTGCAGGGAAGCCTGCTGGTTTTTCTCTGCAATTGCCCACACCCAGTCAGATAGACATCTGTTAATGAATAGTGAGGAAGAAAATCAGAAGATCTGGGGCCAAAGGTCCATATTCAACAGACGTCCATATTCAACAGACGTCCATATTCAACAGACATCCATATTCAACAGACGTCCATATTCAACAGACGTCCATATTCAACAGACGTCCATATTCAACAGACGCTATGGAAACAAGGGGAGACAAAGAGGAAGGGCACAGACAGTCTGCCGTGCCCGGGGCTCAAACCCCCATCTCCAGGGAGGATGTGTAGAACTGTAGCTTAGACAACTACAACCAACTCTGGCTCGGGGCACTACTATTTGTGCTATTTGTTAAACCAAACAGATCCTGTGAAATTTTAGCTAAATTCAGTTAGCCTGCTTAACCTCTGCATGGGCCATCATGCCACATCTTCTCATTCCTTTGGAATTTGGGGCGCAGATGGTTGAGTGGTTAGGGAGTCAGTCAGACTTGTAGTCAGAAGGTTGCCAGTTCAATTCCCGACTGAGCCAAATGTCGTTGTGTCCTTGGGCAAGACACTTCACCCTAGTTGCTCCCAGGTTGTTGCTGTAAATAACAAATTGTTCTTAGTCAGCTTACCTGGTTAAATAAAGGTAAAATAAACAAACATTAATAAATTAAATTCCTGCATGATAACACAATCCAGGCTATATCTGAAGTAGCTCTCACTGCTTCAGTATTTCCAAATCTTTCTACACAGGATACCCAACACGTTCACATCCTGGCAGCTGCTCACAAACACTATTTGGCAATCACATGGTAAGACTGTCAGTTTACATTTACAAGTCACTCATTACATTTAACAATCGTCAGTTTTCCTATAAGTGACACATACAACAAAGTGGGGAAATAACCCCAGGCCAAACTGTGTTAGTTTCCATACTGCCACTCGACAATGCCATTTGCGGTTAGATTGAGTGTGTGACAGTGCACACGCTAGCCAAGTGTTCCATCGAATCCTTTACCGAGTTTGCATAAGCAAAACCACAGTTTCAGAATGACTACGAACATGGATCAGTCTTCGATTTCTTCAAACACACACACACAAGCACACCTTTCCAAGCCTAGTCCAGCCAGACATATTAGCTGTGTTTTTGTGTGCATTTGTGTCATGTCAGTGTGCGTATGCTTGTGTTAATGAAAGTTTGTGTGTTTCTGCATTTGTGTGTGTCTGCTTTGTACAACAACGAAATTCTAAGCTTCCTGTCATGTGACTTCCTCCTCAAAACTATCAACTAAATAGATGGTGTAGAAGTGCAACTGATCTAGAACCAGTTTAATGAGCCCAAATCCTAATCTTAACCATTGGACTGGAATAAGTCAAACCTGGCCCTATATCAGTGTGTCAGAGAATCTTAGGTCGAGGTTTAAAGCAAACGTTCTTGGTCACATCGAAAGAGCTTGGTGTTATCAACAGACATCTGTGAGTGTGTGAGTATGGTGGTTTGTATGCTGGAGATGTGTATGTGTTTGTTTGTGCGTTTGTGTATACTTGTATGACCAGGAAGTGGCACCAGTACTTTTTTAGAGACCCAGTCGAAAATGGCGGCTAAAGAACATCCGAGTGTGGACTTCATTAGACTTATATCAGGTAAATATGTGTGTGTGTGTGTGTGTGAGGCATCACATCCCCTCAGTATCTACAAAATGTTTAATTTCTCTGGCAAGAAGATTTTATTGTTGTCCCACAAAGTCAATTCACACATCTGGTGTTTATGTTAATTTAATTATAATGTACAAAGACTACAGAAGAAGGATTTGTTTATAACCAGCTAAGTTTGTAGAGTTGAACTGGCAGTTTGTTTTGTCTGTGAGAGAAAAAGATAGAAAGTGTGTTAGACACTGTGCAAATTTGGGGATTTTTGGTGTTTAACTACATGATTTACGTATTATGGTTTCTCATTAAACACTCTCACTGTTAAAATAGTGTATTTTTCAAATAGACTCTATGAAGACTCAAGGTCTGACATTTACAGTGCCCATGCCCCTCTCCTTGGGTACTGATAAAAAGTGATCGATATCCTCCATTCAAATTAACCATAAAATGACCTTGTTTAATCTGGTTCATTATTTTTTATTAAATGTCCTAACGCTTCTGTCACTAGCTGTCACGATGGACTGGATAGGGCTGTCGTGGCAGAACCTGTATATGGTGTTGGACTGTGTGTTAAATGTCTTTAGTTTATTATTTACATTGAGTATTATTTAATGTGTTTGTGTAAATGTTTGGTCAGGCATCGACTTCTGGGCGCTGGAAGAGTGGTAGCCACTTGGTGACTCATTGCGCACGAATGGTGCACTAGTTAACTTTTTAATCCCAGCGTTTTGGAGGTTCGGCGCGTGTTATTGTGAGTCCTCTCCTGTCATGGAGAGAGACATGGAGGATTTTACCAACATGAGACTGTTTATACTATGTGAGTGTGGATATTTGATTGAGCCTTCACCTCGTTATGTGTTGTACAATATGTGAACTTCATTGTTAAACCAGGCATACGTTATATTGCGTCAGTGCCGCGTTAGAGCACTTGTATGTGATATGTAGATGTTGTGCAGTTCCAATGCACTTGTGTATAGAGTAGCAGTTCTCCAGTCTACCTTCAGGTCTTCCATTCATTAAACATCAAGAACGCTCCTCCCTGCTCTGGTCTCCATTTCTCTCCACACAACCAACACCAACCGTGACACTAGCTAAGGATGTTGTTTGAACTGTTTATTACAAAATATGACGGTGTCATTGTTAACAACTTACACAATATGACTTAAAGGGAAATTTCACAATTAATCAGTGTCATAATATAGTATATTTATTTATTTTTTGTGATTTTTCCCCATTGTTCTACCCTCCCAATTCCCTCTAATCCTGCCTTGTTAAATCGCTATGCCAACTTGCGCTGCTCGTGTAGGAGGCCCGGGTAAATTCAGAGAACCTATAGTCAGGCCCGAACCGTAGACTGTCATGCAATGCATTGACTTAGCTCTTGCCATTTTTCCGAGAACTACCAAGAGTACATTTCACGATTGACTCGGCTTCTGTATCATTCTGCACTTAAAATATCACAAGGTCTGGAATTCAAAGCAAATTTACTGCCGCCGCACTAGCAAGTAACTTCAGTTGTTCCTAATAGATCCTCAACAGGGCTGATAGCTAGAAATGAGCTACAAATGGTTTTGTAAACACAAACATTCATTGTGACAGTATGCTAATCTTGTGCCCAGCTTTAGTAACTACATGATTGCCAAAAGACAATAGCTCTACCGCGGGGCAGATAAAGCATACGGTATAATGCTAGCTACATATGAAAGGGATCTAGCTATATGACGTCACATTCATCCAAGTATATAAATACACAAGACAAGCTAGATCATGCTAACCGGCTCTTTAGCTCTGGTTGACCAATGTCGAGTGACGGCTTAGCAGAAGAGAATGCATTAATCTAGTTAGCCATTCAAAATAGTGTGGAAGGTAAAATTGATCACAAAAACGCCTATAGTTGGTTGAGACCTATACCACCAAGTTGGCTCCAGTTGGTACATATTGAGCAATATTATATTATTATATACACTCACAAAGGATTATTAGGAACACTCGTTCAATTTCTCCTTAATGCAATGATCTACTCAACCAATCACATGGCAGTTGCTTCAATGCATTTAGGGGTGTGGTCCTGGTCAAGACAATCTCCTGAACTCCAAACTGAATGTCAGAATCGGAAAGAAAGGTGATTTAAGCAATTTTGAGCGTGGCATGGTTGTTGGTGCCAAGGGCCGGTCTGAGTATTTCACAATCTGCTCAGTTACTGGGATTTTCACGCACAACCATTTCTAGGGTTTACAAAGAATGGTGTGAAAAGGGAAAAACATCCAATATGCGGCAGTCCTGTGGGCGAAAATGCCTTGTTGATGCTAGAGTTCAGAGGAGAATGGGCCGACTGCTTCAAGCTGATAGAAGGGCAACTTTGACTGAAATAACCACTCGTTACAACCGACGTATGCAGCAAAGCATCTGTGAAGCCACAACACACACACAACCTTGAGGCGGATGGGCTACAACAGCAGAAGACCCCACCGGTACCACTCATCTCCACTACAAATAGGAAAAAGAGGCTACAATTTGCAAGAGCACACCAAAGTTGGACAGTTGAAGACTTGAAAAATGTTGCCTGGTCTGGTGAGTCTTGATTTCTGTTGAGACATTCAGATGGTAGAGTCAGAATTTGGCGTAAACAGAATGAGAACATGGATCCATCATGCCTTGTTACCACTGTGCAGGCTGCTGGTGGTGGTGTAATGGTTTGGGGGATGTTTTCTTGGTACACTTTAGGCCCCTTAGTGCCAATTGGGCATTGTTTAAATGCCACAGCCTACCTGAGCATTGTTTCTGACCATGTCCATCCCTTTATGGCCACCATGTACCTATCCTCTGACGGCTACTCCCAGCAGGATAATGCACCATGTCACAAAGCTCAAATAATTTCAAATTGGTTTCTTGAACATGACAATGAGTTCACTGCACTAAAATGGCCGCCACAGTCACCAGATCTCAACCCAATAGAGCATCTTTGGGATGTGGTGGAACGGGAGCTTCATGCCCTGGATGTGCATCCCACAAATCTCCATCAACTGCACGATGCTATCCAATCAATATGGGCCAACATTTCTAAAGAATGCTTTCAGCACCTTGTTGAATCAATGCCACGTAAAATTAAGGCGAAAGGGGGTCAAACACAGTATTAGTATGGTGTTCCTAATAATCCTTTAGGTGAGTGTATATTATATACCACATAGTATTAATTTTACATTGCATTCATATACACAAACAATAAAAGTTAGCTCATGCTAATCAGCTACTTAGCTCGGCTACACACATGTCAAGTGACCGCTTACTTAGCCCAAGAGAAAATGTGCTTATCTAGTTAGCCATTCACCGTGGCATGGTACGTTACAATTGGTAACAAATTTGCTCAAAGTTGGTCAAGAGCTATACCACCTAGTTGGCTCCAGTTGGTATAGATTGAGCAATATTCTGTCACCGATACATTTTCATTTTATGTTGTATTCATCCAAGTATATACACTAAAAACAAGCTAGATAATGCTAAAAGCCAACTCAGTAAGTGTTCCTGTTCATGTTACGTTGCAAAAATCAGACAATTTGAAATTACTCAGATGAAAACACTTATTGTTCTCCCTTGATTTAGTATCCTAGCCCCAAAAATCTACTAACAAAGGAACTTTCAAAGTAATATAACAACATCATTAGAAAATTGAAAATTGCTATTTATAAAGTAACCATATATATCATATTTATGCTATTTATAAAGTAAAAATAGATACTGAGATACCACACTAAACATACAATTAATTTCCACAGACACAATTTGTTTTCAATACTACAGGTATTTTAATTTGTTCTCTTGGTCCAACTAACTTTGGTTGTCTTTTTTCATGCTCTGGTGGAGCGTGGGTGCCATCTACTGGCCAAAGCTGAACTCATAGTCATGCCCAAATATGGACTTCCTGTGGGACAGTGTTTAGTGCCCAAAGAGGACACAGCTGTGAGCTCATTAGGTTGCTATAAAAGGCTCCATGGAGGAGTGGAGGGAGGGGCAGACCGTGGGCAAGATCTACTGTCCTGTAGGTTCACGCAAACCCCAGTGATTAACCTGATTTAGCGTCTCATCCAACTAATTATCAGGTGTGCAAAATAAGGGTTGGAATGAAAACCTACAGGATGGTATCCCTCCAGGAGCTCGAGCATCCCTGACATACAGTAGAAAGTCATTCTATTAGTCAATCAAATCATATACAACCATTTAAAAGTTGTTTCAAAATATTTACATGCGTATACCCTGCTTTAATGGCGTAGAAAGGGAGTTTGATATTGGGGCACACATCATATATTTTGTGCAAATTGTTCTTACTATTGGGGGAACCACATTACCTGCCTCAAACATTTTGGGTGCATGTCCCCCCATCTTCTCCTACACCCGTGCCATGCTGAAAATACCAAAGACCAAGCAATATGACGTTTAAATAGTGGCAAGGAAAAGTTAGAAAGGAAACAAACTGGGAAGAAATCTAGAGTGGAACCTTGAGGGCTGTCTCTTCATACTTTCATTGAGTTTCTCTTTTCTCTATTCATTATCTCTCATTGTATCCGTCCCTCTCGCCATCCACCAATAGATGAGAGCTGTAGCTCCACAGTGATGGAGGAGTCGTGTCTCTACCTCCAGACAGAGTTACTAACACAGCTCCCCAGCTCCTTGGCCCGACGGAACACCCGCCAACATGACAGGAGGACCACAGAGACATTTTACCCAGGAGAGCATCACCCTGGACAGGCGTGCGGAGTAAAAGAGTGGGCCTCCACTCAGCCGCTCAAAAGCCTGCCCCTGTGTATGCAGCGAAAGAGAGAGGTCAGGTGAGCGCAGAGGTGTATGTGTGTGTGTGTGTGTGTGTGTGTTTGTGTGTTTGTCAACACAAAAAAGACAAGTAAACACAAAAACTCACTAAACTGAGCAAATGTCCCTCAATATCTCTAGATAAATGAAAACGTTAAAAATGTAATTACCTGATGAATGAACACTTTAAAAATGTAACTAACTGATAAATAAACATGTTACAAATGTAAGTAACTGATAAATGAACACGTTAAAAATGTAACTAACTGATAAATTAACATGTTAAAAATTTAACTAATTGATAAATGAACATGTTACAAATGTTACTAACTGATAAATGAACACATTACAAATGTAACTAACTGATAAATGACTATGTGGAGTATGAAGAGGCACTCATCAGTTTGTGTTATGTAGTGTATGGATGCAATATCTGGTAATAAACTCGATATACTGGCTTTCAGGCTTTAATTGCATAAAAGTTTTTCAAATAACTCATCAATTTTTTATGTTACAGGGTGTCAATACTATTTAGTGTTATTGAGTTTGTTATGTATTGTTCTATAGTGTTGTTTTATGATGTGTTATATATAGTTTTATGTAATATTATTGTATGTAGTGTATTATATAGTGGTATAGGTTATGTATGATGTATTATGTGATGTTCTGTATTCTTATACTCAAATGTATTTTATACTGGTGTGTTTTGAGTGTTGTTTGGACTCCAGTGTGAGTAAACAACCACAGTATTAGAACAAGGTTCCAGTTACAAGTGGCTTTGTTGTTGTCACATGTGGTTGGGAAAATTACTGTAGCAGAAGCAAAAGCGAAATTGAACACTATAATTTATTTATTTTCTGAACAAAACAACAAACAAAGGCAAACACCCAGTGTAGACATCCTGTAACATAACACAATCAGTCAAAAAGGACACAGAGGGGTACAAATTTTTAACAATGATGTGTAATTGGAAAAACCTGGGGCAAATTAAAGACTATTGGATGACAGGAAGTCCTTATATGGAGGTGAGTATATTGATGCAATGGCCAATAATGGCCACATGAAGGCACCCATGCTCCATGATGTCCACCAAGGGATAGAGCATTACAGTCATATTCACTGTGTTTTAATGTTTATTTTTAAACAGTGTGACTAAAAAGTAATCGTAAAATTAAATTTACCCAACACTGGTGTGGGGGGCACCTTATTTTTCTGCTGTAAGATGATGATACAAGCAATAACATAATACTAAAATGTAAATGGTTTTGCCATCTATCAATCAGGGAACTGAGGAATCTACAGAAGTGTACCATTGGCCGATGGGAATCGTGGACAAGGAGCCAGAGAAAAATTATGAGGAGATTCTGGGAAAATGTGGGTGGAGCTATCTCAGGTCTGCTTCCTTGGAGCCACACCCTTCACACTATCGAAGGTGAGCCAGTGAGAGAACATGTACAATTACAGATAAAGATAGATGGGGGTGTAACTGTATGTGTGTAGAGTGCGAGAGAAAATTAGAGGTCTGCTGTGCACGTAGATGTTATTGTAACAGTCTTTTCGAGAAATCAAAATCCTAGGCCCAGGGGGTTCGTAAAATCCTGATACTAGTTGAAGGATTTTACGAACCCCCTGGGCCTAGGATTTTTTTTTCTCGAAAAGAAAAAATTCTTGAGAAAGTCATGCTAGAAAACATTGTAATGGGTTGACATGAATGATACAGACCACCGCTTACATTGTCCTGTTTATTTGCACTTACGTCTATGTAGTGTAAAAACTGTGGGAGGAGTATCGTGGCCAAATTTTGCTATTATAATAATATATATGTGAGATAATAATAAGTGGTCTTGCCACAGGCAAGCATACTTAGTTATTAACACATAATTAGATATAAATTGCTATATCACTATGCACATCTACAAAATGATTCTCAACCAAAAGCACATTCAAAATAGGCAATGCACCAACACAAATGTTAGCATGGATGTAAAATACTGTATACTGTATGTTCTGTATCATTCATGTCAATCCATTACAATGTTTTCTAGCATGACTTTCTGAAGAGTTTTACAATATTCAATTCTCTTAAGACTCAGAACAGGTTTTACATTTGTTTGAAATCCCACTTTCATAAATTCTGGCAGTTTATTCAACATTTATCAAAAAAATATTTGTTCTATTCTCATATTTTCTTTTACAAGGATTTCTATATTTTAAACAATGATGTTTGGTTCAATGAAAATGAAGTTGGAGGTTGAAAATACATTTAAATCCCTGTGTTCCTCCCTGCCTCACCCAGCTCCTAACCGTTCAAAGCCTGAGCCGAGAGACAGATGCGGGCTAGAAGCTCTGAGCCGCGTCTTTGTTGTTTTATTCTAATTTGCCTTTCATTTTTTAAATATGGGTTATGGATTATGATTGGGGTACAGGATAACAAACGTGTGTACTGTCCAAATGAAATAGTGGCCTGTAGCATCTCAATAACAACACACAGAACATGTAAGTTAGAACAATTTTTGTCAGTTGTATCCAGGCCAGTGTTATATTTTGTTACAGTACCACCAGTTACATTTTGGTGCCTGTATTACCTCTTAAGTACCCCCTCGTACATTTTACCTGAAGGTCTTCACATGTACCCCCTGTGGATAGACCATGTACCCGTACGGGTCCTACGTACCTCTGGTTGGGAACCATTGTTCTATGGTATACATCCAGTCACCTGACATTTACTCTTCACACAGGCTGCACAGCCATCGGAAAAAGAACTAAGGTGCAGCATGGCGCTCGTCACACCATCGGTTTATATTAGGTCTTTGCTTAATAGAGACTCAGCTTTACATTATTTATTATCGAGACCTACAAACTGTAGTTACAATGACATATTTGCTTGCAACTCCACCACTGTCGAAGCACTTATGGTTTACTGAAGCTCTCTGTCCTGCATTAATCCATCCGTGTCCGTGCTTCCCCCGACAGGTAGATTTGGTGCAGGTGTGAAGGCTTACTTTGTGTTTCTGAGGTACCTGGTTTACCTGAACCTTCTTCACGGTCTGATCATAGCTGGCAGCATACTCACCCCCACAGCCATGTTCAGCAGCAGTCCCACAACAGGTGAGTGACCAGCGTGGGTTGGGAGTTGGGGGGACGGTGAAAGACATTTAGGAAATACAGAAAGATTGGTAATGGCCTTCCGGCGATGCCTGCAGGCTTTCCTACGGGCAGTGCTAATTGGAACAGTGCAGCCCAGGGTAGATTTAGTATGCGGACACAATTACCTCAAGATTTCGCTGTAGTGCGACTCGCTTGCAGGCCAGGGACCTGTGAATTCTTTCACAGTTGTAAAAGTTGCCAATTTCTCCAATATACTGTATGTATCAACTTAATAAAGGCCAATTTATACTTTTGCGTCGAGGTTACGGCGTAGCCTACACAGTAGCTGGCTGCCTACGCTGTACCCTGCGCCGTACCCTACGCCGTAGCTGACGTGCACCTCTCCAAAAATGTAACTACTCGGGGAGGAGGGTTAACTTTCTTGTTCGATGACAGACCAACACAGCTTTCAACTTGGCAATATAGAACCAGGGACCTTTGGGTAAAATGACTTTCAGCTGGGAGATGTTCTTCATCCAAGACCACATACTAGGGATGCTCATATTGACCGTTTAACCGTTAACCGAAAGTAAAACTTTTGACCGATTAATACTATTAGTTAAACGGTTGAGAAGTTTTTTTTTTACATGTATATATAGCCTATATTTGTTAAATCACGTGGCGCGTTGACACGCGCAACCAGAGCCTGGCGCTTTCTTCTGAAAGGTGGGGAGATGTAGGTAATGAGGAGCGAAATATACCGGCTGCCTGTTTTGCATCTGCAACGCGTTCTTCATTTAAAATGACAACCCTTGGACATTTATGATGACTGTGACATTAACTTGCGCTTTCATTTTTTCATGTACAGAAACATATAACGCTATCTTATTGGGGATCATATATTATGTTATCGGCTATAATTCATCATGCTCCTGATGCATTATAGCCGACAAAATAATGCTATCTTAAAAACAACACACATGATTTATATATATTATAAAGCACAGGATTACATTTTAACACTCCAGTGTGGTTAAGGTTAGGGTTAAGGTTAGGTGTAGGGATAGATATGATTAAAAACTGATAAAACTATGCTCATATGCACATTTCCGATGTCATGTGAGGTCCACCCTCAGTCTTGAATCAAACAATCAAATTACTTCTGCCTCCAAGGGAGATCTGCCTGGAGAACACTTTTCAATAACTAAAAGACCTATGAGCGAGTATATGCTGTATTTCACTATTCTATTCATCTGTGGCACCAGTAAAAATCCACAATCGACAGTCTGCGTCTGACTCCTCTGTCTCTCTACACCTACACTGCTGTGACACACATCTCAAACTGGTTGAGAACATGAGTTCACTGTACTGGGAAACCAGGGAAATTGGTGGAATATTTTTGCAACCCTAAGTGTGTTTTCTGATGTCTTGGTGTCTGGTAGGAATACAGACGTTTGGAAAGAACGACTCAGTTTTGGACTTCTTATTAGGCTCGGTGAGTGTATGTCTGTCGGTGTGTGCTCATGTGTGTACGTTTGTCTCTATTGCTGTCTGTTTCTCTGTGTCTGTGTGTAAGTGTTTGCATGTGTCAATGTTTAATCCGGTTTTATGTGCTCTCTCTTCCTCCTTAAGGGTTTCCTGGAACGTTCTCCAGTGTTCTACGGGTTCTATTTGCGTGGTTCTTTGTATCTGCCGTGTCTGAACACACCTCTGCTCTTCTTACTCGGAACCCTTTCTGTCTTCATCCTCAGTCTGGTCATGGTCGTGCGCAGGTCAGACACACACACACACACACAAAACACACACACACACACAACACACGCATACACATAACACACACACACAACACACACATACACACATACACACAACACACACATACACATAACATACACACACACATACACATAACACACACACACATACACAACACACACATACACATAACACACACACACACATAACACACACACACACATACACAACACACACACACACATACACAACACACACATACATAACACACACATACACATAACACACACATACACATAACACACACACACATACATAACACACACATACACATAATGTTACGCTAGGCTACAGGACAAAACAGGACCCACCAGGCAGACAGGTTAAGGGAACCAAAAATGAATTTATTGGAAAAGGAAACAGGAAAAATAAACAAAATCCGATAGCTGTTTGGTTTGTGGTTGAAGCAGGTAGCTGGTGCGAGTCCGTTAGACAACAGGCAAATCAACTGAAGCAGGCTGGGCGAGGCAAACG
>JACXGM010014104.1:0-22395 GCA_016801145.1 Umbra pygmaea | reverse complement strand
TCCCTGATTTCTCTCCATGAACAGGAGATTAGCATGCTGTTCTATATCCTTTTCCTCTGACTATTTTCCTCCTGCTACTTTGAGAATAAAGCCTGATTCTTCATAGCCCTGTCTACCTAAAGGGACAAAATAGTTATTTTTGTCTCCCAAAGATGTCTGTTCACTGTGTGTTTACATTGGAAGCTAGATTCTCCGTCTCTCTCTCTCTCTCTTAGCGTGCTTCTGGTTACATGTTTTTTTTATTTATGACAGAAAACACTCAGCTAGCTCTACACTCCTGTTATCTGGCAAGCAAGGGAAATGGTTAGCCCCCCGAAGATGGACTGTACTACTCAGACGCTAGCAGTAAAAGGAAATGGCATGATAGCTGTAGACAGCATTTTTTGTTCTGTTGCTCAGAATGCGTAGCAGTTAAAAAACATTTTTTTTTTAATTATTAAATTAATAATAATTTTTCCAGAGCTTCAAGAGAATAATGACATGCTTAAAAGTTGCATTGACTTTAAAATCTAGGCATACTTATAAGTTGTCAGTTCAGCTGTGTATTAGATCTGAGAATGTGCTAGGACCAGCCAAGTGAGACATACCAGGACCGAGTTTAGAACAACAACAAAATCTTCAGAAGAATTACCAAAACCGATTTACAAAGACTTGTCTGAATATCACTTTGGATGTAGTACATTTTTTATTTACAAGCTACTTTAACAAAGTCCAATCAGATTAAACTAATTTCAGATCCCTGTCAAGATTATTCTTGAAATATGTCATCATTCAATGCATGTCAAAATTTCAGTCAATGTGTTTGTGGCCACAACATTATTAGTTCTAGATCAGCTTGAGGTGAAGATACGAAATCAACCTAACAGCCAGCCAGCTTGCCAACCAACCAGAAAACATACAAACAACAACAAAATTAGCCAACCAAACTGCCAGTGATCAATCAATCAACCAAAACCAGCAACCAAATAACCAGTCCAACAGCCAGAAAGCAAAAAACATCCAACTATCCAACCAATAAACTAACCATCTACTCACTATTCAGCCATCTAACTAGCCAATGAACTAGCCAATCAGTAAACCGGCCAGCCTACTGGCAGCAGTGTCAGGCCTGGTAGAATAAAGTGTTTCCCCTCACATAAGCCTATGGAATATGCAGTTGACTCTGAGTTTTAAAGATTTTTCCTGTGTTCTAATTTTGTAAATGAATGTCGGTGTCCTCAGTACTCTAGAATGCAGGAATAGCCCTATATAATGCTGTCTGAAAATAATTATTTATAAATAACAAGTTACATTAATAAAATCTGAAGGATAGACTATTGTAGTGATTGTTCTTGATCGACAGTGTAGGGGGTGTTTTAGGGCGTGGTTATGGCGATCGGTTGTATGACAAGACACTAAAAGTAGAGGGCAGTTCAGTTTTTCCGGTAGGTAACGTTACATTCTGTTGGCTAACTGTTTTTCGTTAGCCAACGTTAGCATCCCAATTAATATCAGTTAGCTAGCTAGATTACTTCTCCCTCTCGTCTAAAATCAGCACATATGCAACCAAGATGGCTGAGCTCGTAACGGCAAACTCGACAACTCATAGCAGATCTCTACAAACCAATGGTTGACGTCACACATAGTCTGTCCATCAATATACAGTCTATGGTTGGGACACCTGTAAATGGATTGAAATACCGGGCCTTCCTGGGAAAAAAAGGAAGGTCTGTTCACCCTATCAACACACCTGGGTTTTCAGAACGCAATATAATATAGTTTTCTGCATAATTCTGCATTAACGTGACCTCTGATATGCCTGGATTTGAACACAGTGCACATGCAGATGAGATAACATACATCCCTTTATAGAAATGTGTATGCGGCCTCTAACATTTTTTAAGCACTTGATTATGTGAGTTTTTTCTATTTTTTTATCTCATTAGTTTGATACCTCAACGTTTTGCGTAGACGTTTGTTGGATGGAACACATTTTCACTGCATTCCCACAGTTCAGTCATTTGTGATATGGCAGGGCAGTTGTGGTTGTCCATGGGCAACAACAGTATGTGAGACAGGGGGCAGTTACAGCCATTCAGAATTAGGTGGTGTATTTCTGTGTGTTCTGTGTCTACTGTTGCTGAGTGAGACGGGGACGCCATTAAATTAAAGGTACACTTTTAGGAGTACTTATCTTGATTTAGTAGTAATTATTTTGTATGTGGAAGCTTGTTTTAGACTAGGGTCAAATGAATTTGACACAAGGCAGAGGCACATTGTGTCTTTCAGTCTGCACTGAGACTCTGCCTTTTGACATATCATTTAATGATAATTAATTGCACACACTCAATCTTGCAACTTGCATGTGTTTCCCATAGACCCGCCTGGCTGATGTGACGTTACTCCTTTGGCAGTAATGAGATTTATCCCTAATGTTACAAATGAGATTAAGTGCTGAAAGAGAGACAGAGTTTTGGGCGAGCCTTCATAATGCCTGCGACAGCGGTGTCTACAGAAGGGATGATGTATAAACAAAACAACACTGTCAACAATACCAACCCCCAGAAAACAGCCTTAAACTGGAATAGGAAGGCAAAAGGTGTAGCGAGGCTATGTCTCGACGGAGTTCGCACAGACGTGACCACACACACGTGGTATGTTAGGCAGAGCGTAGTGGGGGCTCGTCTCCACAGTGCTGCTAGACAGAGAGAAAATAAGAACACACACACACATTAAGTAGGCCCTGGCAGTTTGTGCGCTAGCCAAGCTAGAGTCTTGTCATCTTTTGGATTGTCTCATAAGACCTCTTTATTGAAATAGCAGGCCACGGTGCTGGATTGAGTAGAAGCTTTTGGTTTTGGCCTGTCTGTCTTTCGTGCCCGTGTTATTACCTGTTTGTCTGTCTGTCGACATGTCTGTCTGTCTGTCTGTCTGTCTGTCTTTCGTGCCCGTGTTATTACCTGTTTGTCTGTCTTTCTGTCTGTTTGTCTGTCTTTCGTGCCCGTGTTATTACCTGCTTGTCTGTCTGTCGACATGTCTGTCTGTCTGTCTGTCTTTCGTGCCCGTGTTATTACCTGCTTGTCTGTCTGTCGACATGTCTGTCTGTCTGTCTGTCTGTCTGTCTTGCGTACCCTCTCTATTCCCAGTGTTGGTTAATGTCGTTAGCGACGCATTACTGTTCATATCTCCAAAATGTGCTGCCCACAGAGACGAAAAGCAATCAGGATAGGTATTTTATGTCTTTATCACAGCGATTTAAGATGCTGTAAATAGCAGGGAAGTGAAATGGACCCTGTTGGCTGGCTGGCTGAAGGAGAGGAACTTCGGAACTCAATTCTCTGCACGGCTGATCATAACGCTGGTTAGTGGGAGTTTTTTTTATTGTGTGGTTGAATGATGGTCAGAAGGACTGGTAATGTCGTTTTAATTAACATCTGTCCTTTGCGTTACTCTCAGCCCAGCAGAGTGTAGTTTGGCCTGGGTTTGTTCCTGGGCCTTAGGGGGTCTGGTGGGTGTCTATGGGGGTCCTCAAGCTGTGAATTTGACCCCCGGCATGTTTGGACTGCTCGCTGGATTTTGAGGATGTCCTGACATTTTGGGTGTAGAATAAAGTTTTGGGACTGGATATAGTCTGGGTCTGCTTGACACTGTTGTTGATGTATGTCTGGCAGCTAAAAGCGTGTTCAGAATGTGTTTTAATATCAGCAGGATTGTCACATTGAGCACAGAGGGCTGACGCCGATTGGCTACTTGTGGCGCTATGGAGGTGTTTGTACGTCCTGCGGAACGTGAAAGTGTATATTTATTACTCTGCTGTTGTGTCACAGCTGTCCACTTTACATTCCTAGGGTTGTTCTAGATGCACAAACCTACACAGATTGTGGTTAGATTTGTTAGCTCAAAGGCCCGATTGTTATAGTTGTCAAACAACACCTCTACACTTTAAATTGTTTGTGATGCATCAAAAAACTGATCGTAATGAGTTGTAAAGAAATTAGTTTGCTGTTGGCTGCCTACCCTCTTGAACGATAATCCTCTGTCCAACGTTGGGGCTCTGCCGTACTTACAGTGTGCCAGGGACATCAATCAACCAACAGTTAAGGAAGCACACTTCTCATGAGTTCCTTTAAGTTATTTATTCATTGATTTATTTTCAGCCCCGAAACATCACAGAGACCTGAAATGCCTTGAAGCTAATGTTAAACACCTGGCCCAGGCTTCACGGGCTCACACACTGAGCATTCAGTTAGAGGATGTAGAGGAGTGAGAGAGAGAGAAAGAGAGACATTACCCTGACATACATCCACAATATAAATCCCTCAGAAGGATGTTTGGATTATGAAATTGCATTACATTTGCAATATCAAATCACAATACACATTGTATTGGCACCTACGCATCATGATACTATTGTAGTGTGAGTTCCTTGGCAACTTCCAGCACTACTTCTCCTGCAGAGACCAAGAGAGAGAGAGTGGGAGAGAAAGACAGAGCCAGATAGAGACAAATATGGAGATGGAGGAGAATGATGGAGAATGATTGAGAAGGAGAACAATGTTTATGGCGAGAAGGAAAGAGAGTGAAAGCAGAATGTTAGAGAATGTTTCCCAGGCTAACATGGCACAGGTATCCTAGTGTAAAGCCCCTGATACATAAACTCTGACTGAGTATCAAATTATTTATTCTGAAGTTGTTTTTGTAGCCTTTGTCTGCAAGCTGTAGTAATAAAACTCAGGCCAATGATAATAGAGATGTCAGAGGAAGCTTGTTTAGTATGTCAAACGTGTGTAATAATAATGCAATAATAAGAGTCCTCTTGCTTTACGAAAGCAGCATTTTCCTACTAGAACGTTAGCTTTGCATTGCCGCCTGAAACCGCAAGCTTGCATTCTAACAATACACGGATATCATCACGCCTCGTGCACACATTCAGGGTGCAACCGATTTCCGCTCCGTAAATGAAGATGTGACCCCTCATTCACACATTTGTGGCACTGCCGCCGTTAAAGGTGGAATCGCCCTATTGACTGCCATTCCAAAAAGGCTTCGTGCACCGCTCCGCTACAGCGCCCGTCAGAGAGCAGTGGTCTATTTTTTTCTTTACTCGGTTGCGGTATGTAATTCAGAGCGTAGCAGAAAACCATTTGGAAGGCTCGTAAGCGGTACTACTATACATGGATCCCACATTACGTTACAGATATAGTATAGTGGGGTACAAACAAAATAAAACTAGTTAGCTCCCCCAGAATTAAGAGCAGCCTTCTGCCGCAAAAAGAAATTTAAAAAAAAAAATATATATATATAAAAAAGAGGCCTTCTGCCGGGTCTGCACCAGGAGTACTAGTCTATATGAAGTGAAAGTAGAAAATATTGAGGAAAAATTTGTTTAGATCACGGATAACGTAATTATACCATGTAACACACACAGCGTGGAATGCTAAGCACTATTTTGGATGTCAGTAAATACACAGGAAGGTTGAGTGTACGTTCATTATTGAATCCTGATAAGCAACGCTCTGGTTTTACCAGAGAAGCATGCACATACACTCAAACACAAATGTATTGAGAGGTGACGGTCTGTGTGGCATAGTGGGCTAAGTTGCTACATTGCACGACAGTCTGCGTCATGACAGTCATGGGTTCGAGTCTGACTATGGGTTCTATGACTTTCACCGGCCTCCTGCATGAGGCAGCACAAATTGGCACAGCGCTGCCCGGGATTTGGGTTCAATAAATCAGATGATCTACCTCGACATGCTGCTCTCCAGTGACTCCTTGTGTCCAGATCGTGCACCTGTGTGTTTAATTGTGGAAGTATAGTTGGTGAACATAATCATCCCTCGCATGATCTGACTAAAGGCTTCCGTGTTGGATTTGCAGTGCGAAGAGAATTGGCAGCTAGGCAACATGTGGTTGGATGAACCATGTGCACGCCCTTCGCCATCCCACAGATCTGTTCATGGAGTTGCGGAGATGCCGACAAGCCAGGATTAGAGAGAATTGGGAGGGGAGAAAATTTGGGAAAAATCACAAAAAAAATGTATAAATTATGTAAATAACTTTTTTCCTTCCAAATAGAAATTGTTCAGCACATCTTGCTTTGCTAGCCAAGTCAGCAGAAACTGTTATTGTTCAAACCAGTTGACATCCAAATGAATAATTTGAGTTGTTTGATCACAGGCAGTCAGCCAGACACTGTTTTTTTCCAAGCATAAAAAGTTCAGAAACCTTTCTAGCGTTGATACTGAAGCAGGCTGGCCATTTGTTCAATTTGGTTATTATTCTAATTACTGTGGCATTGAACAGTTAGGCATAGAGTTGCCTGGATGTAAAGTTAGCAAATGATTTGGCTCATCAAGCAAGCAGATTCATACCATAAGCTTTAACCTACTCGCAGGACCAAAATAGTTGGGGAATAATTGTAATTATAATGCTGATGTTTTGTTTATCTTAATCACCAGACTATGCCTTACCACATTACCAAATTACACAGCTAAACACAATCACATTGAAGCTCAAACTGAACCATCTCAGACTGTTATTCATAACAGTGTTATTCACTGTTATTCAAGATTTCACTACAAAAAAGTAATGCTGAATGCGATCAAATGGTCTGGGACCACGGAAATCTAAATTCATAACTGGTGAATAAAATGTTGAAGAGGCAGTTGGCAATTTTGGTTCAAACTATTAGAGGAGTTTTACACTACAATAGATACCGATAGTTTTCAGCAACATTTTCCAAATCTGCTCGAGCCAACGTTGGGGCAAGACCATAGACAGTATAATTTAATGAACAGACATCATTCATTCCTATGGAGAGCAAGTGAAGTCAATTAGAAGCACTTTTTCGGTGGTAGCCGATCGTACTCCACAGCCTCAAGCTGAGCGTGATGACGTAGATGTGACGTGTGCAATGTCTTTGAAAGTTGTAATTCTTATTTTAGCCGTGCCAAGAGAAATCTGAATCATTCTGAATCTTGCTTCTTGCAGAGACAGAGAGCATGAGTAGGAAGTATTTCCAAACCATCAAAACGTTGCTGAAATATTTTGTTCTGATGCTTTTCATGGACTCTTTATGGGCTCCTCTCTTGACTGTATGCCTCCACGTCCCCCAGTTGCCTGCAAGCTTTTCCTGGACAATGCAGTAATTTCTCTACTGTGCGACAGAAAGTTGCATGGTTATGACACAACAGTTAGCATTTTTTCATGGCTGCTATGGGGCCATAACATGAGATACAAGGTAATGGAGCTTTTTATACATTTTCCAGTTTACTTAGAAATAAACAATGGACAAATAGCGTCTTTAAATGTTTCAGAAGTAAATTTATTCGCTGTGAAAGTGACCCTAAAACTAATGGGAGTCTATGGAATGCTAACGTGTGGTGATAGCCAGGTAGCATCGGAATCCACCCAGGGCTCCATCCAAGCCTACCCCCTTAGACAAGACACAATAGGCCTTTTTCACACTTCTGCATTTCTACCAACGGAATGTTTAGTTGATGGGTAAACTTATTTCTGTTGCGCTAATGTCGCTATAAGCTCATATTGTGTACTCTGGGTTAAAGTATATTGCAGGAGATCAAGGGCAAAGTGCCTGTAGTGTGACTCTGTGTTGTCATCAAAAATAAAATAAACGTCCCTTCCTGTCATTCCACGACTTCCCATCAGCAAAAATACTAAATAACGAATGTGTAATTGTATTTTGAAGCACAAGGGCTGGGTGTGGGTCAGTGTCAGAGACATGCATCACCGGGCTGTTATGCTTCTGCACTAGAGCCAATAAAAATAAAGAAAGTGGTCCTCAAACCCTTCCATGGAGAGCCTAGTGTATGCTGGTTTTTGGTCTTTCCCTTCAATTAGAGCATATTTAGGACCTAGACTGCCAGGTGAGGGGAGATCCTAAACAATTAGTGAGCTACTCCATCAGGCTTGAACAACGTAAAAGCGAAAACCTGCATACACTAGGCCCTCCATGGAAGGGTTTGAGGACCACTGGCTTATAGAAATGTTCGGCAACGTTAAAGAGGTGGAAATAAAATCATTCAACGTCCATTACCGACGCTATTACTACAGACCAGAAATCAGTTTAACCATCTTCAACAATAGAACGTTTGCTGTGAAAAAGGACTATCGTAGTGTGTAATCTTGCGGGTCTCTACCTCCGGAGGTAGCGTACAAGCTCAGGCACCCAGCTCAAGACTTCTTGAATAGCACACCCACAAATGCGCAATTGTGGTCTGGAGACATGAAAGTGTAAAGCCAAACACTATGGATATTAGCTCAAGCAGATTCGGAAAACGTTGCTGTAAAAAGCCTTGTGCTGTTGTAAACCAATTGGTATGGTAGATGCAAGGGGAGATAATCTTTTTCAAATACTTCTAAAAGAAAAAAATATCTTTGAGGACTTTATTGAATTATAATGATTAATTTTCTTTCTTTGTCCTACATAGATGACTAGTTTCAGTGATTTGTGCCTTAATCAGTGTTCCCTCTGGGAGTTTTTTGTTGCTGTGGGGGGGGGGGAATTTGTAACACATTAAATGTACATAACAAATAACTACAAATGAGCATTATCATAAACAAATTATGATTTGTATTCTTATTTTTCTCTATTCCCAACTGTAGAACAATTTTTTACAGCTGTTCTGTGGCTGAGTCTTAGCAACAACATTTTTGCATTTAAATTGTTAAATGGTTAATTTAGTTTTGATAGAATTAATTGGTTGTTTTCCTGTCACAACTTTAGTTACCCTACTCAGTCATTTTGGATTTTCTAATCATCATTTGTAACCGTATCAACCATTTAAAAACCCTGTAAGAGAATTCTACCTGAAAATATTACTGTATTGATTCATATGCACAGCCAAAGAAAAGCCCAAAAAGATTATTTTAATATTGCTTCCTAAACCTAGGACTTTAATCTATTATGAGTCCTAGAACATCCTATTAAGATAAACAATCCTGAAGGACTGTTTTACTAGGGCTGTATGTCGTAGTTTCAATGAAAAATGTAATAAAGGAAAGTGCTCACCCTGATATTAGCTACTTTGGTCACTTCTGTCACATACGCAGATGGCTCAGTGGGTAGGGAGTTAGACTTGTAGTCAGAAGGTTGCCAGTTCGATTCCCGACTGAGCCAAATGTCGTTGTGTCCTTGGGCAAGACACTTTACCCTAATTGCTCCCAGGTCGTTGCTGTAAATTAGAAATTGTTCTTAGTCAACTTACCTGGTTAAATAAAGGTTAAATTAAATTACAAGTGCAAACAGCAGCATTGGTCTAGAAAATAGACTTTAATTGGGCCAATACAACTCACATAATTCTGTTACACTGATATCGTATTTGAAATAAGTATTGCATTAAGAAAACATTGGCCATGTTAACTGCCATGCTTTCAATGCCCAGTGCAGTGCGAAGCATCTGGCGGTAGAGTGAAAGCACCTTCATACAACTTCTTTGTTACTGCGCCTCGCTCACCAATGAAATAAACGCAGCATCCTTAGTGCGATTTTTTACTTTTCTGTGTCATCGACATCTACTACACAAGATAACTTACCAGCCACAGCAGTAGTCAGCTAGCTAGTAGCTTAGCTATCGGGTGAAAAGCCTAGTTTTACTCCGAAGTGCAACATCAGCTTGAGCATCATCATTTTTAGACCTGACCACATTTTTTGGCACAAGAACTCTGAGCTCAATAACCTTAAGAACACTGTTATAACCTGTCATAACTGTCATGACAAATGATTTAGGTGACAAGGAAATGCAATTCATGTGCCTAATAAAATAATGTCTATTTTTTTGCCTTGGCGTGGCAGCAGTGGTTTTGCCATGATGCAGCGCCACTGTATAATTAATGCAAAGGAAACAGTGGTGCGGATGATTTAAAAAAGAAAAAACATAACATAATCTATTTCCTCACTGTCTGAAAACAAGACCTTGCTGGAAAACGTAATGGGCTCATGAATTTCGCCTTCATGTCTGCGTTTTCATCATTCACTGCATAAACAATTCTAGTCCAGTACTCATCATCATAGCAGAACATTAGCTATTCAGGTGAACATTCACAGTCAAACTTAATATGTGGCTGTGGACACTCTTGTTGTGCTCAAGAGAGTGCAAGGAACAAAGCGAGAGAAACGCCAGGGCTCCGGTGGAGTTATATGGTCGCATAGGATTTTATTAAGAACAAATGTCCACGTCTTGTTGTACAATACAAAAAGCCACTATGGGTCCATTGGTTTCCTTCTTGATAAATCCCTACACTTGCAGCGAGTATGACTATTTCCTGAGGTCATTGTGAGCTTCATCCAGCTATAAGTCTGCTTCTCAGGTAAACTGAACTCTGATGTTCCTGGAATCATTCTGAGATGATTTGTGATTATGTGACATGGCGTTTCATCCTGCTGGCAAAAGGTAAACTGTAGCCATAAAGGGATGACCTGATCCATATTAATGTACAGTACTGTGCAGAAAACTAAATCCATCTCGCAAGACCATGAGCGAGGCATCTGATCAGTCACGTCTTCATTCTGCAGCAGGACAAAGACCCCCAAAACACACGTCCAAGGTCATAAATGACTAGTTCTTCAGTGAAAAGAAGAACCAGGAGTTCTACAACAGATTGTTTGGCCTCCACAGATCCCTGATCTCAACCTCATCAATGCTGTCTGGACAGATAGAAGCAAAAGGGACAGCTGAAGTCTGTAAAAGATCTGTGGCAAGTTCTCCAAGATGCTTAGAACGATCTACCGGTCTATTATTATAAAACTGACAAGGACGGTGTAACTGAGAGAATTTATGCATTTTGAAATGCAAACAGCAGTGACATCAAATACTGTTTATTGATCTTTATATTACTTGTTTTATGTCTAGAAACATTTCATTATTTTTGAAAGAATGTTCGGCTTATTGAATTGTTTTTACATGTGCATAAGACTTGCTCAGTACTGTAGGTGGCCACTCAGTTTCATGATCAGGGTAGTGTAATTAACAATCCGTCCTGAGGTTCAATGACTCGGTCGTCAGAAATTAAACAGTGAATCTTTATTGATCTGGTCATAAATTGAACACATCATTGACCAAATCAATGCCTAGATTATAGCATGCAGGAGTGTACATCTTGGAGTTTATCTTCGATGGTTCCATGTTCAGTGTTGTTGTAGTAAGCACAGGAGTGATATTCGGATGTATTTTGAACACGGTGTTATGGACGAGTTTACTGCGAATGGACATTAAAAAAATAAAGTTACGTCCTTAATGTGCAGTGTGTTATTTGCATATTTAAATTCATAATTTGCCAATGCAAATTGGGTGAATATGTAAGATGTTTGACAGTCATTGCCTTTTTGCAACTCGTGGTTGTTGTCTGGAGAATGTGCTCTCCTCCAATCCCGTAGGAAATGGCAAAAACCTACCTACTGGTCAGTACTTAGGGTTCGAGCCAGCTGTTCAAGAGATGTGCATTGGAGAGCAATTGTCTTCAATTTTGACACTCCCATCAGGCTGGGATTTGCTGCGATGAGGCAATGTCATAATCGCATGATGGACATCACAGGATTGTGAGAACTAAAAATGACTTGTGTCCAGTGCATATGGGTGACTGGTACATTTCTCAGAGGTCGTTTGAATTCAAATACGGCTGGTGAAATGTCTGGCGCCAGTTACGTTTCAGATGAAAACTCTTTGTCTGTGTGTGGATCGGCGAAAGAGAGAAAGATTGCAAGAGAAGTTGGAGGAGGTAATGAAACGGGACCTCCTAATTTAGTTTGACATTTAAGATGACATATTTTGAATCGCGTTGCCTCCTTACAAATGGGTCTCTGTATCGTTGTGGTCGGCCTGACGTCTCTCTTCTCCTGAGGTGAAACTGGAGATGAACTCTCCAGCCTGCTCTTCTGCTCATAGGTCCTTCACTGACTGACTGCGGAGTGTTCTAGGCATGCTATCGATTATATCCCTCTATGCTGTGGAAAAGTACATTTGATGCATCTGAAATGGCAGGTGTGAAATGGTTTTCACATTCAATGCTGCTCACAAAAACATAGTTTTCACATACACTCCCAGTTTTCCCATGCAATTCTTTTTTTATACATGTATAAACCATTTAGCGTTCTCATACATTGAAAAATAGGCAGATCTTCTGTGCCGTGTGTTTATATATTTTCATGCATTTGGATGGTAATGACTTGGGGAGTTGTGTGGGTGATGTCGGCATTTCTATGGGCTCTCATGGGATCGAGAGATGGTGAGTAAATCTGCTGGCAGGACATGTATAACAACACACCTTTGTGTTCAAAATAGGTAATATGCCAAAAGCCTCTTTCCTTCCCATCTGCTATCTTTTAAAGCCACATCCCACTTTGCTCCCTACATAGTGCACTATTTTAACAACAGCCTTTTTGCCAGAGGAAGTGCACAACATAGGGAATAGAGAATACAGCTTGCCTTATGCAATACTTTTCATAAAGGATATGGGAGAGAGTGACATTAATCTGGATTTGACCTGAAGGAATTTACCTCAGGTAACTTAATTTACTAACCCGCTAAACTTTCTGTTTACTGTGTGCTCAAACTGTACCTGTTACCATCGTCATTAGTCGTTCTTGCCATTAGGCGTTGACCAGTTGAACGTAATGAGAAATGAGGCTGACACTTGAGTGAACTCATTTCACCCAGTGAAGTTCTGCTGTGGTGCTTTTCCTTGCGGCCGTTCCCTAGGTCTGCGTTTGGTTCTCTGACTACTTTTGTTTCTCTTCACATTCATCATTGACCGTACAGTTTCTCCGATCTGCGGTTGTTTTAGAGGTCACGGCATCAACTCAGCCGGAGATGGAGCTGAGAAAGCGCTAGAGGAAAAAACCTTGAGTCGTAGACGACACCTTCTGCTCTGCGTTCACGGCCTGCATTATCATCAACACCCTCCTTCCACATTAAAAAACCAAATTATACTTTATTAGTTTACAGTCCTGACCTGGCACAATAAGAGAGAGGGAGCACTTTAGTGAGGAGGGAACAGGTAGGCGTTGTCTGGAGGTGGATGGGATGAAATAGTAAATTGACTGGTACGGGAGGAGCCCGAAGAGGCTCAGGTGCCCTGGAGCTACACCAGCCGATTATTCTGTCTTTTGATGGGGAATTGGAATGGTAATGTCCTGCTCGTCCCTCTGAAGTTTTAATGTAATTGCACCGCATATCGGGAATACAAAACTTTACGCTTTTATGAGACGGGAGACATTTCATGCTAAATCACCCTCCTCTGGTGATGTACTCAAGCCGGAGAACCACTACGTATATAGCCCTGCTTCCTAGTGAAATTACATAAGAGATGGAGACAGTGCTTCTGGGCTGGGTAATGAACAGTGCTTTAGAAGATTATTTTTTCCTGAGATGTGATTTAAGGTTGATGTACTTTTTAGGAGGGTGGGTTTAGAATTGATCCAAAATTTATTAAAAATAGAAATCCTGACGGTTCTTGTATATAGCACCTGAGGGTGGATCGAGAAACACAGTTTAGACAGTGGTTTATCCATTTCTTCTTACATTTCTGAACACAGATCAGATGACTGATTTTCTACGTTCTATGTTCTTCAGCAGTCATTTAGCATAATATGCATGCGAATGCTGTTTTTAACTTTTCTTGTCTATGCTGGGTAAATGCGTGTTTTATACTCACCCTTTTTGTATTGATTTAGTCTTCAGGCTAATTTTAGGGGAGCCTAATGATTGCCTGCCATTTTGCGGGGTGTGATTCGATAATGAGGCCTTTTTTGGGAAAGTGTTTCTCAACTCTGAAACAGCTTTACACAATCCCCACAGTTTTCACCCCAGTTAAATTTGAACTATTAAGTGTTACTTTTCGAGGTCAAAATCTGTCGGCTGCAGATTCCAACAGACTTGTAAATGGTGTGTTTTTGTTGTGGACCCAGAGAACATGTTCAGAAATATCCATTTAAAATAAGAAGACAATTATTCCTTGTTTTATTGTTTATTAATCAAGAGTAAATGCATTTCTTTTGATCCATAACTTGCTTTGTGGTTGTAAAATTCCACTTGGGACAGAGTACTGGGGACGGTCCAACAGTGTCTTGGTGATGATAGAAACAGGGTTTGGTGACTAACTATTGAGATTTCTTTTAGAACTGTTGGTTCAGATTAGATTTTTCCATATGTTTTACAAACTCTGGTTTAGGCGTTGCCCCTTACAAACCTAAATTGCTTTATTTAATACCCATTTGCTTTACAACCTAAATTAGGAAATTACTCTCAATATTCTTTTTTTACTGATGAAGAAACAAGAGTGGCATTGTGTGGATTTCTAAGCGCCATGGATAGGGGAACCCACACATATACTCAAAAACATTGCCGTCATTATGCTTTCCATCCATCTTGCTTTAATTCACTTTGTGGCACTGCAAAGCCAACTTAATGGTTTATTTTATTTTGAGTGCAATATCGTTCCCATTGTCTACTAGACATAAACAAAGACAAATGGTTTTGTTGAACATTGTTGGTATTTCAACTCCATGATCAGTTTATATATTCCAATTTGATTTCTTCTAACTTAATATTCGGCTACCACTTGACAAGTCTTATCAGTAACTAAAGACACACACATTGTATTTATCAACCCTCAGCGACTGGCGTCATTACTGGTTGTAGAATTTGAGTTGTTTATTGCCCAGAGCTAAACTACCCTCTGACATTGTTTAAAGTTGCACAAAAAAAAGCTTTGGTGTATTTAATTGAGGAATTCTTGAAAGTTTTTATGTTCTGATTGTAAGAGACAGAGAGAAACCGAGAGAAAAAACAGAACTACTACTTATTTTATGCAGTCTTCGATTGATGTGGTTCTTGAAAAGAGATCCAGTTCAATTAATCATTTTCCCTCAGCCTTCACAAGCAGTTAGACAGTGAGTCTGTTGCTCCAACCCACAGTTTAATACAGTTATTCTTCAATGAAGCATGCCGCTAAACAGTTTCTCTGTCTGTCTGCAGATATGGTGAGGAAAAAGAACCCCCCCTTGAGAAGTTTTGGTGGTGAAGAGGAAGAGGAAGGCGAGGCCCTGGCGGCAGAGGCCACCGGGCCTGAAAACGAGGACAGTGCCAGTAGCCGAGCCTCGCAGCCCAACGGTGATGAGGAGCTGTTGCCAGCAGAACCGGGCCGGGCTCACGTGCCAGTCCCAGACGAGCAAGAGGACCCGTCCTTCTCCCCTGGCTCCGTCTCAGGCTCCATCAAGAGGGACGGAGTAGCGGGAACAGCAGCGACAGCCGGCAACGACAGGCCTGGCTTTAATTACCCTGGCCACAAGAAGGGAGGACTCGTAGCGTCCTTCCCCTGCAATGAGGTGACGGACTCAGATCTGCCGGCGCTCCCGTCGCGGCCTAGGCTCGACGGAGCTGTGTCTCTGTCTCCGCACAGATCAGAACCAGATGAGGGGGGCGGGGGACAGGCACACAGCCTGGCGGGGGAGCTGTTGCTGGGGGAGAAAGGGGAGGCCGGCGAGATTGGGGGTCGGGTGGGTGTCAGGGAGGGGCTGCCGGCGCTGGGCACCACGGGGTGGGGCTATGGCGGTGCCGGCGGCGTCATTGTCCAGGGTGTCACCAGTAACGGTGAGGAGAGGGACCCCTCCTACAGCCCCATGGGGGGAAATGAGGGGTCCGAGTACCCCATGCTGCGTCCCCTTCACCCACAAAGGGGGGCAGGTGAGGGGGCAGAGGACATCACACCCAGCCCCCTAGGGGCCGAGGCAGGGTTAGCCCCTCCCTCCTCTCCCAAACTGCAGGACTTTAAGTGCAACATCTGCGGGTATGGTTACTATGGGAACGACCCCACGGACCTAATCAAACACTTCCGGAAGTATCATTTGGGCCTGCACAACCGAACGCGGCAGGACGCAGAGCTGGACACTAAGATACTGGCCCTCCACAACATGGTGAGCCTGTCCCCACAGATCCAGAACGCCAAAGACTCTACCCGCCCCGCTGCCCACCCGGCCCTCACCGGGGCATTACAGGACTCTACCGGGTCTCCGCGGCTGTTACTTAACGGCACCTACGACGTACAGGTAAATATGTGCTGCTGCACACAGTTTTATAATTTCTTTGTACCATTTACACACTGGCCTTCATTTACACACTGGCCTTCAACAATGAGTGGTTTAGTTGGTGCCTGTTTGTCGTTCATAGCCAGAGAAAATTCCAGAATCAGAAAAAGACAGCCCTCTGTAGTACTGGGACTGTTCCTGGTCCTTGTACATGTTCCTGACAGTTGTAAACATTTTAAAGTTTACCGACCATTGTACATTTTCTTGCATTGCAACCTTAAGGGTTGACCGATATGGACAAAAATCTGGATCTTAAATATTATGAAACAAAATACTTTTGCTTTGAAAGTTGTAACAATACATTTTTAGAAGTAATTTATTTTAATTTTCATGTTTTTACAGCCGGCATCAGAATATGAAATTGCTACAGACCCTATACTGCTATGGAACGTTTTGATGTCTTCTACTTTTCACACACACAATTCAATTTTGCACCTCAGCATTTTTTGGATTGGATTGCAGATAGAACCACGTAGCTTACACTTCAAAGGGGTTTCCATAGATCATAAAGTCTGGATTTTGTTAATTAATTTAAAAGAAGAAAAAAAATTATCTCATTTATCTCATGTGGAGAAACACATGAAGAGGAATACTATAATCCAAAATGTCAGATTGAGTCTCAAGATCTCTGAACCATATGCACTGGTTAGCTGAGTTTAAATTCAGGCCTGTTTTGGTTGAAGTTGGACCATCAACTGCATTGATATTCAGGTAAGGAAGGGATTGAGACTGACTCTCTTAGTGGTATTCATGAGTCATCAGATTGACTGGACACCCACAGAGAAATACCCTCATGGGAACTGTAGTCTTTTTATCACCATCATAAATACATCCCAACCTGAAACATTATAATGATATACTATGGTTAATGCGTTTGCTAAATGTCCAGGAGAATTATGATTTTATGATCCTCCATTTTGTAACAGTACGTGAAACTTTTGTTTTTTTCCGACTGTGGTAAGATAAATGTATATTTCACATGCCAGATCTGAGAAATTTTTTGTGGTACACTGTAATATATTATTTATTTATTTACCATTATTATTTTCTTTTCTTACCTAATGGAGGAAGAGTTTGCTGAAGTCTTAATTTATGTATTATATTCGTTTCGTTTTTTAAATGTGGGAGGCCAGTGTAAATGTTTCTGTTACTACCTATTTTCAGTGAAGCTCATTTGTAAACATTTGTGAACTTCTTAGTTAATTTGACATATTCAGATTGACCAGACATTTCCATTTTAGCATATATTATTGATTTACAGTTATGATACATTGGTGATTAATGTATTGTAAACATTCTATATTAGCGTGAATTTATTTGATAGTGGTTGCTTTTATTATAATTTTTGTGGTTGATTTATTTATTGGCATACACAAGCCTGCAAGTAATTTGTAAAGTGGCACAAGCATTTAGTGATTTCCTTGTGTACAGAAATAAAAGTTTATGGTATTCCGGGAAAGGTTTTGAGCATCTGCCAAACATATATTACACACATGGATATAGTACATGCACTGTCTGGGAATTTTAAACACATTATCTAATAAGTAAAGGAAAAGTCCATATGTGACATGATGCTGTTTGCCAGCCTCTCGTTGACGTGAGGTTTTTTAACAATTATTATCTTACTATGCATAGCAATTGGATACCACCAAATTCAAATACTGTCCATATAAAAATTCAAAAAACTTTAAAGAATAAAACTTAAATCGAAAACAGTCTTCCATATTTATCCCCTAGTGGAATTTTCCATGGAGTAATATCTGAGGCTGCTCATTTCTCATTACCCAATGAAAAGGGGGGAAAAAAAGCATAGGGAATAAAAAAGGAGCCAATGAAAACAGGGAACTCGATTTATTTTAAATGAGTGGTAATGAACAGATGTCACAGCCATTTATCTGCACAGCTTTTTCTACATGCGCTTGTTCCCTTTACTTCAACAATGCCATGTTTACAATTGGAGTGGCGTATTTAACTCCAGTGTTCCTTGAAAATGAGGTGCTTTTGACCCTGGGTAAGGGCCTCTTAATGCCATGTACAGACAGCTGAGATATTAGGCCTTGTAGCCCAGCATCCATTGTAAATACCTCGACTTTAATTTTTTAATAAAATCTGACTGTCATGGCCCACGAAGTGCAGATGTTTTGGTGTGACTGTCACCTTTTTAGCTTTCTTGCTTGATGTGTCCGTCATTGTTTGTGTGTGTGAGTTGGTGTGTGTGTGAACAAAAAAGTAAACAAAATGAATGACTTTGTGTTTGTGCGAAAGGAAAATGATGGTGAATTCCTGCCTGTTTGGTGTCTCAGAGGAGTGCAGGTCAGAGTTCCCCTGGACTTCTTACCGCTTCACACCAAAGTGATCAACAGATTTTTTTTCCACTGAGAAAGCCTGCTGATGTCATTAGATCATTTTTAAATACAGTATAGTATTGTGCAATTTTATCTCTGGATATGTTGGTCAGACACAACCACTTTCCCACAAATCTCTGCAAAAAGTAGAGTGGAACAGAATTCATATTATCAAGATTGCAAAAAAATGTAACTAGCAATTTTTGCTCATGACACAAGCCCCATATTTTCCCATTAAAAATCCTGATAGCTTATATGAACATTTTTAAATGAAAACATTATATTGTAGATACATTCGGGTACTACATTTTACTTTGTTTTATTGCTCATAATTCAGAGGTCATTTCACTTGACTGACTGGGGCGTAATAAATATTCTATGTAGCCTACTTAGGCAGTTTTAGGAGGAACAGGCTCTGTTTCTGTCATTATACATCGTCTACGAAGTGACGTCAGGCAGCATTAACCACACGTGGGGATCAAGACCTACCACGCACATTCACTGCATAACGTACTCATTCTAGATTCTTTATGGCTCTGGGTTATTCCACACAGTCCTTATGTTTTTGATTTTAGATTTTTTTGTTGGAAACTTGGAGGCCAAGGTGTGTAGGACGTTGAAACTCAGGGGAAAATGTTCGATTGCAAGGTTGGTTTGGTTTGTCGCCGTGACTGCCCGGATCTCTGCGAGGCATGCTCAACGTTTGTTCACACCCACACAAGCATCAACAACGTTGGATTGGATGTAGGAGTTAACAGATGCTTCCTTAATAGTGTTCTGATATTTTTCTGATCTCTTCATTCAACTGTACCTCGGGTTGGAAGCATGGCGAAGTAGGTCATTAAAAACAAATTCAGTTTGCTATTTCCCTCGTTCAGTGACACAAGGGAATTCATCCATGATAACATCTAATCGGTTTTACTGGGTGTATTACCATATAAAGCAGCTTTTTTACCTGAGGTGTTCTGCTGTACATTTTCTGTCCACTCCAAGTCATCCTCACTTTATTATAGAATCACTGGTCATGGAATTAAAAAATCTGATAAAACATTCTAAACTGAGCTCCGCTGTACCTCTGTATGGATATACGTAGATAATAAGGCTTTCTCTTCGGTCGTGCTACCAGGCTCCTGTTGTATATAGCCTAGGCTTATTCACCGCTGTCTGGGTGTAAAGCAATGATGTTTTCTTTCTTCAATGCATGTGAATGGGAGACTGAGTCATCTATTTCCCTGTGATTATTCTTCTATACATTATACTTTCCCTTTTCGAATATGCTTTAAAAAAGCACACTAAATGAAAACACACTTGTACTTTCTAAGCTGACACATGTTTATTCCTCCAATTTCATTTTGTTGTAGGTGACGTTGGGAGGCACTTTTATCGGCATTGGAAGGAAGACACCGGACTGTCAGGGAAACACCAAGTACTTCCGCTGCAAGTTCTGCAACTTCACCTACATGGGCAGCTCGTCTTTGGAGCTAGAGCAGCACTTTCTGTCTTCTCACCCCAACAAGGTGAAGTCTCACCCTCCGCTGCCGCCCAGCGATGACAAGGTGTCGGACAGGAAGGGGAACTGTGTGATGCGGGGAGGTGGCGGACAGGATGGCGTGGAGGCGGGCAAGTGGGCGGACCGTGTGGCGGTGCGCGCGGCGGATGACTCGGTGGCTGGCTACTCCGTCCCCGTCCGCGCCACCGACTCCCCTGGTTGGACGGGATCTGACGGAGGTGCGACCTCCGCCTATTACTGGTGCAAGTACTGCAGCTTCAGCTGCGAGTTGCCCAGCCCGCAACGCCTCCTGGAGCACTACGAGAGGAGGCACAACCAGCCGGGGGAAGGAGGAGGAACCAGGGAGGGCAGCCCGGCGGACATGGAGCGAGGGAGCAGCCGGGCCAGGGATGGGGAGAGAGACCCCCACGGCCGGAGGAAAGATGTAGCGTCAGACCCTGAGACGGTGGTGACTAGCTACAACTGCCAGTTCTGCGACTTCCGCTACTCAATGAACCACGGCCCGGAGGTTATTGTGGTGGCGCCTCTTCTCCGGCACTACCAGCAGACCCACAGCATCCACAAGTGCACCATCAAGCACTGCCCATTCTGTCCCCGCGGCCTCTGCAGCCCCGAGAAGCACCTGGGGGATATCTCCTACCCGTTCGCCTGCAGGAAGAGCGCCTGCTCCCACTGCGCCCTGCTCCTTCTCCAGTTGTCGCCCACGGGCAGCTGCCCATCCCCCAGGCCCGGCGTCACCCACCTGTGTGACCAGTGTCCCTACGCCACCAGCGACATTGACCTCCTACTGCTGCACTACGACAGTGCCCACGCCACCCACGGCGTGCTGGAGGTCAAGCCCGAGGAGGAGAGCACAGAGACGGGGAGGAGCGCGGGCCCCAAGGGCCCAAACGGAGAGCACTCGTGCACCAAGTGCCATTTCATCACAGATGTGGAAGAGGAGATCTTCCGCCATTACAGGTGGGTCAGTTGAGTTTGCTGGAAAATTATGCAAATTTAACAACAATGCTAATGTGTAAAGTTTCTTCGCAAATTAGGACTTACAGTAGATTGTTACTAGAATGTCAATAAATTAAAGATAACGTGCAAGTTAATTCTTAGCAAACAGTTCTAAGTGTACAGTGACACACCCTGCGGACATTCTGGGGACTTTGTAATTACATGTATTTATTGTGTATGTTCTGTTCTTCAAATGCCTTACTAGTTAGTTGATCGGCAGAGTCGTGATGTTCACTAGTACTACTGGTTTACTGTGGGGTCATGTGTCATGGCTCAGTGCTAAAAGCAAGTTTGTGAAAGCTTTGTTGGCATTGAGGTTGTGGTCTATTTCTTGGTGTCCCGTGGAATTAAGTGAATGCGGTTTAGCTCATTATGAACACGAGGTGTACTGTCATACAGATGCAAGTAGTTATTTACTTCAGGCGATACATAGCATACCAATAAAATTCAGGTAATTCAAGTTAGGCTGACTACAGATTTTCTTTTCAATTCCAGATTAAAGATCTTGAGTGCGTGTACAGGACTGTAAATACATATTCCTGTTTCATCTGCTGTCTCTTTGTGGTGCCGTCATGGAGGCTCACTCTTTCAGTTGTAGGGATATCTGACACAAAAACAGTTTATTTATGCAAACACAAGCAAAACACCAAAAAGCAGTGTCAATTAGCATTTTGTATTCTTTCAGGTCAGTTGAATTGATGTTTTCCCCATACATGTTCGTCTGACCTCTGTTTGTATTGTAGCAGGCTTGGGGTCAATTTCAAATTCAGGATGTAAACGTGCCAACATTCAATTTTCAATTTCTTTAATTACAAATGTTTCCTATCTGAATTGGATTTTGGTTTGTTCAGTTTTTGAATTTACTAATATTGGAATGGAATTGACCCAAAAACAGGCCTCGAGATGTAGCCTCCACGAATACAGCCTCACCAGGCTACTGTTTGCATTATTATTGATCGTTCTGAAAAATTGGCAGCATATCGCAAAGAAGCACGACCAAGGCCTTCTGAATATTGCTTTAATGTAACATTTTCATTATCAAAACAGGGGGCAGACTAGATTTGTTAAAAAATACACAATTGCAGCATAATTAAAGACTGCATAAGAATGCAATTACAGTCGGTTATCCCAAATGTAGTGCGCATTCGGTGTGCGGATTTATCTCCTTAGTTGCAACAGAAAAACAAGATTCTCAACTACGTCCTAAATTGACCTACAATACATGGGCCATAGGCTGGATATTTATTTCACAATCATCATTCAAATAGTTCCAGGGTTTTAATCTTTCTACATATTTATGATGTTCAGACATATGACGCTTTAACAATACTTTTTTAATGTCTGGGAAAAGAACAGGGCCTGCCGCCAAGGGCCATTCAAAGACCCCTGTGTGGGTTTAGATTGAGTATTTTCTTTGCCGTGTGTGGACAGTATACAGTCTGTGTGTGTGTGTGTGT
>JACXGM010014103.1:0-22394 GCA_016801145.1 Umbra pygmaea | reverse complement strand
GTGGATATTTTATTCTATCAGACTGCATGGGTAGGTCAAAGCGTGGTGTAGCATCGTCATATTTTATTCTTTGAAACTGCATGGGTAAGTCGAAGTGTGGTGTAGCATCATCATATTTTATTCTATCAGACTGCATGGGTAAGTCGAAGTGTGGTGAAGCATCACCATATTTTATTCTATCAGACTGCATGGGTAAGTCTAAGTGTGGTGTAGCATCGTCATATTTTATTCTATCAGACTGCATGGGTAAGTCGAAGTGTGGTGTAGCATCGTCATATATTATTCTATCAGACTGCATGGGTAAGTCGAAGTGTGGTGTAGCATCGTCATATTTTATTCTATCAGACTGCATGGGTAAATCGAAGTGTGGTGTAGCATCGTCATATTTTAGGGGACGTCAAGTAGGCATGCTCCTGCACCGGGTGTTTCTGGCTTTCGGGCTGGCGCCGCAAGAGGATGCGTGCTTGGTCGTAGGGGTTCTGTTTAGGGGGCCGGACGTAGTGGTCGGTGGTATATTGCTTCTAATGGTTTAGGGGTTTGGTACTGCGTACTAGGCTCATCGATCAACATTGTTGTTATTTTATAACTGCGTTACAGGTTGTGAATAGAAGCAATGTGTGTACACTGTATTACTATGTTCGGTGTGGTTGCCCTATGGTAGAGAACCATTGTCAAAGAATCAACACGTATGTGTTACGTCATTATGCATTTTATATTATTAAAGTGTTGCTAATCCTAATCTTGGTGCTTTTTTGCTGAACTGATCCACATTTACCACATGGTTCTGATACTTTTTATTTTGTAATCAGTTGGTTAATAAGTTCAACATTTTTGGAGGGCAGTGCTAAATATTGATGTGAAGTTTGAGTCAGTGAATGTGGCTTTGACAACTTCTACAAACATATGAATGTTTAACATTGCCCACAGACTTTATCCCTAGCATATCTGAGCAAGGTAGAATTGGGCCGATCAATTCAAGTGGGTCAATTTGTCTGTTGGGACTCGGGAGACATAGATGGAATTTCTGAATGTATCTCAGCTAAAACCCAATTAATATCTATAGGCAGGTACAGTAAGTGCTGCTGTCTGCATATATATATAAAATGTTGATGTTATAGTTTAATTTGAATATGCATTCTCAGGCTAAACTGATTCTGATAACAAAGTAATCATTTGCTTTTGAATTGTAGAGCAGTTGGAGATCATAGAAGGTGTGATGGATGACATTGAAGCTGTGTATTTGCATTCCATGACTGTCTGTGACTCATAGACATCACCAGACACTTGGTTTCTCGCCCGGCCTTACCAGGTCTGTACTGCAGCTCACTTAAAGTAAAACGCATGATCAATTGGATTCTATACAGTCTGTGCACTGACTTGGGTTACAGGGACATGTAGATTAGCCAGGCTAACAGGGGCCTGGGCAGCTAACCGCTGTGCTCTTCTTTGGGTGTGATGTTGTTCAGGCTTACGCCAGCCACGCCTCTTAGCTGCCATCAGTGTAGAAGGGGTAGTATATGTGGTTTGTGGCTGACCAGACCGGAGGTGAACGGTGGATTTCTCTTTTGTCCTCCCCAGGTGTATAGAGAGAAAATACATATTTCAGGAACGTGGTGAATTGACCAAAATCCTCCACCTCTAGTCCTCCCTTCTCCCATATGGCAGCAGCTACCTAGTGTCTGACCCTTCACCTGAAGAGTAGCTTTTGCCACTCTCTCCTTACCGGACTGATAGCCCCAGCACGGATGGAAAATGTAGACATGAAAAGAACGTGAAAGAACATCAAACAGTTTGCTGGCTTACCATTGAATTTTTTTGGTAATGTCGGACAGGGGTCCTTGAAGGCATCAGGCACTGTGATGTTGAACGAGGCTGTGAACGGAGTAGACACAATTGGTAGCTCAGCCGTGGTGGAGAGTAGGGAGGAAGAGAAACGCTGCATACCCTCCAGGTGAGTACTGAGGTGGCGTTGATTCCCTCCTGGAGCTGCGACAGCATTTCTTCCAACTCGCTGCCTCTTAGAAAGGTCGGTCATTCTGTCACGACGGAGTGTTGTAGCTGAAGAGAACTGAGGCAGAGACAAGAGTGTAGTTGGAATAGATTGGATTTACTAATAACTGAGAAAACAACAAATGTAAGTGGCAGGCAGATCACAGCAAACACCTTCAATAACAGTTGGTAACATAAGATAATGACCTACGATATGTGTCAGTCATGGTAGGCTTTTATCCAATCCCTAAGGGTACATAATTAGTACAACCCAAAACAGCTGTGGAGTAAAACAGTCTCAAGAGATGCATTGCATACTTGTGTCACTAGGTGGCAGTCCCGCTCCACCCATACTGTGACACCGATACAATGATTATGAGACCTGGATTGTTCCTTTACTGTGTACTGATATACACCTTGGCCTTAATTGGATTACAACCCACACAGGCAGAAGAGGAATTTCCAACCCACTGAGTCTGGATCCTCTCTAGGTTTCTTCCTGGGAAGCATAAGGTTTTCCTAGCTACAGAGGTATAGGTTGTGATTTGTTGAACAGCACGTTTATGTATTTTTTATTATAAGTAATAACCATATTAGTCAACATATTCCAATTGCTGTCATTGAGTTCATGTTTAATTTGTAAAATTAATTGCGTCCTTTACAGTAGGCCTAGGAATTAAACATCCCAAGTAAAAAAAAGTATATTTAAATGTACTTGAAATGTATTTTATTTATCCGAAATATACTTCCAATATATTATTTTGGTATGTATATTTTGAAAGTATACTTCAAATATACTTAAATACATTGAATACATACTTATGGTTAAACATAAGTATACTAGAAGTATAATACTGGAGTATAATTTAAATATACTTGGGATGTCATTTTATTGACAGACTAAAACTGGTTATGAGCTTTGCTGTTTAATGAGCACACTGCATCCTCTCAGCTTGTATCATACTGTCCAAAATGTGCAGTTATCTAAACCATGCTTTTAAAGGTTAATTAACGCATGTCCCAGTCTGAAACAGTGAATATTTTTATGTAATCCTCCGTGGTGTGAGGTCTAAGGGTTCTACGGTCGCGATCCTCCCAGATCCGGGAATCTATCCGGATTCTAATCAGCTGTGCTTTTCCCAGTGTATTTAAGACCCAACGGCTGTCTATACTAGTTGTGAGGTATTGTTAGTTTGTTGCTGCTTTACTGAGCGTTTTCTACTGCCTGTAGTATTGGAATTCTGACCTTCGCCTGCCTTTGTAATTTTTGAGTAAGCCTATTCCCATTGTACTGTTGCCTGTGCCCTTTTTGGATTATGACCTTTATAGCTGCTCCAGTTTTCGATTACGTCTAGCCCTTTTGTAATTACAAACAGAACAGTCTTTTAGTCACGTGGAGCGTGCGTGGGTGCCACACTGGCCGTAAATGGACAGTTCACTCATTTATCCATCTTACATTAAAACTTATTTAATTTGTAATCATTGATAGCTTGAATTGATTTCTAATCAACATGTTGGCTGTTTAAGACACCCACTTCTAATCTCAGGGGTCTCCTATTGTTAATGTCATGCGTGTTTGTATGCTGCATGTGTTTGATTTTCATGTTTTTCATGTTACAACATGTCTAACCGAACTCTGCACTTTATGCTTCCTCCTCCATTACCCTCAGCTGACAGCAAAACACCTCTGTAAATATAAAATGTACAATCAATTAAGGATCAATTTGGTGCCTGTCACATGTCGAATTGTGGGTGGTGTGAAGCAGGAGATTCAACAAGCAGGTAGAAGGCAGATGTTGTTGTTTATTCCAACATGGTTCCAAGGTGTACAGAATAGGGTGACAGGTAGAACAAAATGTGTGGAGCGCTTTCAAAGACCTAGCCTATACTCGTACTCTTAACAGCGGTACGGAGGTTGATTACTGACTAGGTGCATAGCAAATGCTTACACATTCAGAAAAAAGACTTATAGCACTCACTTATCTGTAGCTCCGTAAACTTCTCAAACAACGTGAAGCAGGCACGTAACTAAGTAATACTCCTGATGACGCTCAGAGAAGCGGACATGAATACATAGCATGTAACTTGTAGACAAACATACATCCAACAATGACCCATGCCTCTTCCAGGTCGCAGGGCTGCTTAAATGAAGAATTCTGATCACTCTTACTGGACACGGCTGATCGTAATTGTATTGGGATTGCATTTTATTTGTACCTAAAGAATGCATATACTTAAAAATATAGGAACAAAGTATGTTTTAAAAGGAAGAGCTCTGGTTAGTCCAGCACACCATTCATTAATGTTATAGAAGTTCATTTACTGAACCTAAACATAGGATCTTGATGAAAATGTTTATTTTTTTGCAAATAAACTTTACATATATACACATACAGTCGTATGCAAGATTTTAGGCACCCCTGACAATTTCCATGATTTTCATTTGTAAATAATTGGGTGTTTGGATCAACAATTTCATTTTCATCTATCAAATAACAAGGACACAAACATGTTTTGGTAGTGAAATTAGGTTAATTGGATTAACAGAAAATGTGCAATATGAATCAAAATGAAAATAGACAGGTGCATATATTTGGGTGCATCCAATCATTTAAGGTAGCCATTTGCTAATTGTTCTCTTTAACTCTCTGAAGAGTGGCAACATGGGGGCCTCAAAACAACTCTCAAATGACCTGAAAGGAAAGATTGTAAGCAGAACAATGAAACTTTCAAGGAGAGTTATGTGAAAGCTCTCCAAGTAGTTTGAAATTCAGGGTTTCTGCTTCTTATCAATCAGATCAAAAGTAACTAGTAACTAACTACTTGAGTAGACTTTTCATCGAATACTTACTTACTTACTCTTACTTAAGTAACTTTTACGGTTGCTACTTTTTACTTTTACTTGAGTAAATATTTCCATAAGTAATTGTACTTTTACTTGAGTACAAATTTTGGCTACTCTACCCACCTCTGCTTGTTAACTTGCGGGTAAAAATATAGCACATGCAATTGTAGTCCTTTGCAGGGGCGTAGCACAAGATCCTGGGCCCTATGCATAAGCAGTCCTGATGGGCCCATATATTAAAATAAAATATATTCCAGACATTTCAAGGGCCCTCTCTCCCATTGGGCCCTGGTAATCACTATTGGTTTTACCCCCAGTCCAATGCCCCTGGTCCTTTGTATGAACTTGAAATACAGCAAACAACTCCGTAACGTTACAACAATAGCGTGTGATTGAGGTTACTTAGTTTTAAAAAAGATTGACTTTAATAACCCACAAACTAAGGCCTTTACATTAAACTAATGTTGCACGTGGTGCACATTGTGCCTAGCTTAAGAGGTAATGTTAACATTACTCGGCTAGCAGCTAATGTCTATGATAGTATAGATAAACACTTGTTGTCGCATATGCAATGTAGTAAGACCTAGGTCTTACCTTCTGCTCCACTTGGGGAAGTATTGAATGTGAAATAGGCTGCTCCACTTGGGGAATTAATGAATGTGAAATAGGCTGCTCCACTTGGGGAAGTAATGAATGTGAAATTGGCTGCTACGGTTGGGGAAGTAATGAATGTGAAATAGGCAAAAAGTTTCAAGTCCAAAGAAGGCTCTCGAAGAATAGAAAGACAGCCATCCTCTCTGTGAAGAAGATCCTCCATAATTCGCGTGACAGTAGATTTAAAAATACATTCTAATCATTGTAAACTGGAACAGGCATTTGCATTGTTCAGAAAATAGAAAATTTATATGAAAAACAATATGATTTCCACATTCAAATTTTTGATATTTTGCTTAAATCAAATTAAGTCATATAAACTTTACTAATGTAGGCACATTAGCACTGAAACACAACACAGTTGAGCCAAATTGCTGTACAGATAAAATGGTAAAAAGAGATGAGAAACACAGACAACGTCACACTCAAACATGCCTACAAACACATTCATAAATACACTCATATGGCATGTAACCAGCTTAAACTGTTTGGTAGTATGTTGCCTTATCAGAATGTAAATTCCAATCATATGGTCACATCAATGCACTGAGTGTCACGGTTCATGAGAGATTGGAGGCAGGCGTGTCTTCACCAAAGTGTAGTCTTTATTTACAACAGAAGAATGAACTGGACAAAAACAAATCACGAGAACAAAATGAGGAACTAAAAGAAAACCTATGTATAGACCATATAAAACATTGACATCATGAACAAATGAGCACAACACTACATTAAACTCATGAACAGACCTTCTAAACATACTACAATGAACTAGAACAAAAGATACAACTTTACCCTAAACACATGAACAAACCTTATATGAACAAGAACAACATACTTGTTCAACACTACACTTAACATATGAACAAACTAAAGACTTCTACTACAATGAACAAGAACAACCACGTACCAAGAAACATCAACCACTCTATGCATCTTCTTCTTCTTTGGGTTAATGGCAGATCGCAACCCACTAAAGGTGCACCAACTATACCGGAGAGCGAGGACGCTCACGGCCCATCCAATTCATCTCCACCCAACTCACCCTACGACCCTAGAAAATAAAATACAGCCCACTACCCACACACCCCACTCCCACACCCGACTATCTACCCTCCCCCTCACCTTCATAAACTCATGAATCATCTCCCCCATGACGTCAGTATTACCCATAAACTCCCTAGCAGCACCCACCAAAACATCTATCCTAGCATTCCACCCTTAACATGACAACAAACATTCACCACACTTTACAGAAATGCCAAAAAGTCAACCCTGCCCACCACCAGTGAATCCTTACCAACCAGACACTCATGCTTACAAGTCTCAGACAACACCACTTTGTGACTATTAACACCGCCCTCCGACACCGGGCCTACACCCCGCTCCTTCTCCATCTGCACACCTACCCAAAGTCCCCCCACCCTCCGCACTGCTTCCGCATATGTGACCTTATCCTCCACCTTAACCCGTTGTGCCTCCGCTGCCTTCTTCTGAACCTCACACCCTCTGAACGCAGCACTGTGCTCCCATCACAATTACAACACCTTACAACGTCCCCTACCCCACACTTGCCATACTCATGTGCACCCCAACACCTACCAAACCTACACTTTCCTCTGCACACAGCAGCCTCATGCCCCATACGCTGACAATTAAAACACCTCAGGGGTGGAGGCACATATTCTCTTACATAAAAACTAAGACACCCTATGTGCACTCTACTCGGCAAAGGCCCCCAGACTCCAACAACACCGTGGGTCTCACCTTCTCTAACCCCAACGCTCTGCTGCCCATCTGTCTCACTTCCAACACAACCCCTCCCAACACCACCTCCTTAAACGCACAGTATACTACAGATTCCTGACCTGGCGTGTGCCAAAGTGCTGTCATGGAAGCGCCGTAACTATTTATACTTGTGCGTGGTGCTCGCGACACGAGCCATTTACAGTTTTACTATGAACCATTAACTGTGTAGTTATGAATCGTTGCGCTGGAACTCGATCATGCTTCCTGTTTCCATTTTGTCGCGCGCCTCTGAAAAAAATGAGTGGTGCGTGCCCTTGGCTTGCACGCTCGAAATCCCCGCTGGGTGCGTTAAGTATACTGTAGGCATTAGGCTCCTCCATTGACAGATCCTCCGGCACACCCGTGATCAACCCTCTCACCTTCACCGCACTCCCAGGCACCATACAATTCACCTTACTTACCCCCATTCAACACCTCCAACTTCAGCAACTTATCCCTCTGAGCCACACTACCCACCACAATAAGAACCCTCCCACCACTCAAACACCTAGCATCCTCTACCCTCCCAACTTGATCCCTAATCACTGCAGTGAGTGACACCGGGTGGAACATCGTACCGGTCGGGGCTAAAAACACTACAATCACCTTATAACCCTGCTCCCCACCACCAAGTGCTGGGCCTACACCCTCTTCCGAACTACTTTCACCACCCTCTTTCTTCCGTGCCCGCTTCTTCTTCCTCCGAACATAATGTGACTCCTTAAACCCCAGCGCCACAACATCAACCTCCACACTCCCATCAAAACTCCCCTCCATGCCGACCTCACTCACCGCACAGCCGTCGCGACCCGCCAACACCACCGCAGCCAACCTGCCCCTCTCCCTATCGCTTCAAATCAAGACTAGGATTCCGCTCTCTTCTGCTCATACTCAGCGGCACTAGCACAACCCCACAAGGACGCCATGTCAAAACCAGCTTCCGGTCCACGCTCCATGCGTTCTTGTGCGGCCAACTTTCTGGATCCAGATCTCATCGCTGCTTTTCACCTGGTGCACCCTGCTGACCCTGCTCCTCATCCCAGGGGTTGTCCGTCTGTTCGGTTCTGCCGGTCGTCGGGAGCCTCTCGTGGATGGGGGGTTCTGTGACGTCCTCTGGTTCTATCACTGCCATGCAACATAGGTCCTCTACTGGCACAACTCCACATTCCCTACTTCATGAACACATCCACACAATGAGATCCCAATCACCTGAATACTGACACCTGTTGAACACTGGTCTGTATATAAGCTCCCTCACCTCATTGCCTCTTTGCGAGGTATTGTGAGTAACTGCATTCTGCTGAGCATTATATTATTATCTGTTTTCCTGGTGGGAATTTTTCAATTGTTTCTTTGTTAAAAAAGTTTGAAATATCCAATAAATGTTGTTCCACTTCATGATTGTGTCCCACTTGTTGTTGATTCTTCACAAAAAATTACAGTTTCATATCTTTATGTTTGAAGCCTGAAATGTGGCAAGAGGTCGAAAAGTTCAAGGGGGCTGAATACTTTTGCAGGGCACTGTATGTAGCAAGCTGTATAATCGAGGTTTGGCTTCCACACAGCCCCATTAGAGGAGCATATCCAAAATTAGAACGGACACAGATGTACTCCTCATCCTCCATCTCCGTGCTCTGCTGTGCACACAACCCGCTGTATGGCTCCAACAGGAGTACAGCCTGTTTATCCTGTGTTCTCCAATTAAGTTGGTCCTTCTGACGCCATTTTGTTTAGTGCGTCAATCTGTCATATGGTGGTGTGTAGGAATCAGGCACAGAATGTAGGGAGGGGGTTAACTGCTCTTAAATCTATCCAGCTCTTAGCAGTAGCAGCCATGTAAACAACACATTCTTTACCAAAGGTATAGAAGTACTTTACAGAGAATCGTTGAGTACAGGCTACCAAGGTAACTCAAACAAAATCACCTAGAATAGTAATAAACAAAAATAACAAAACACCATGAACTGCAAAAGTAGAAATACACTGCTTAAACTTGCAGAGGCTCACCCTAACAGGTAACAATGATGCACAAAGACAAATGGGTCAGAGGGAACATTTTAGAAAAAGTTGTCCAACTCTATTTAGAAAAATATGCAACTGTAGAAACATTTATTTGGCAAATCTTGAATTATTTGGCAAAATTTGATAAATCTTTTAAAATCTGATTTTGATTTGACATGGAACTCATAGGGCCCTATCTTACACCCAGCGCAATTGACTTTTTACACAAATGCATGTATCATTCCTATCTTACACCCAACGCATATGGGACTTTTCCCTCCCCAGACGTGCGTCGGTAAATTAAGGAATGAATTTGCGTTCGTTGGGCGGTTCAGCAAAAAGAAGAGGCTTGTTCTGGCGCAAACGTTCCCTGGTGCTATCTTGCAGTCCCTGAAAACAATTCCGCCACTGACCAAGAAAAACCTGGTTTAAAGTCAGTGGCATGTTATTCATATGCTATTTTAAGGGCGCATGCTTGACCATAATGTAGCGTGTGCACAACGCGCATACACTTTGCTCCTCTCATCTACACAAATGCAGCAGTTCTTTATTATTACAATACATAATTACTTAGAAGGAAAAATATTACCAGACGAGGAAGTCATTGTGGTGTCCGAAAATGTGAAAAACAGGTATACATCTAGTGTACACATTTACTCAAATTATTCATAATGAATTATTTGCACTGATATACTTTAACCTGAAGGGAACCCATTCAATCAACAAGTATACACACGTAATTTGCGATGCTAATAGTAAAATCACCCATGTCTTTACTCAGAATTACTCAGGCTCAAGCCACGACTAATTTATGACAACTTTGCCATGAGGAATCCCCCCTTGGATGGGTGGCTGTGAAGGGGACAACAGCTATCCGTTAAAGACATGGTTAATGATGATGACACAATTTATGATGCCAGCAAGTGCGTAAAATGCTGTTTAATCAAAACAAACACAAACACGCAGTGTAGCCTAATTGAATGAACATTTGGCACACTGAAAATGCGCGTCAGATGTTTGGATAGAACAGGTACACTACTCAAGTTGCAGTATTCTTTGTGGCTTGTTGTATTTTACGCAACATTTTCATGAATCATGGATGTGTTTATGACATTAATTAGGAAATATTAGAGGACTTCAGGAGACGTGATGTTGAAATGCGTGCCAGCCACTTAAATGCCCAGAAATGCAGAACGGGAGTGGAAAGCTTATTTGACAGAAGAGTAATCTCGGTCTAATGTTAGACTACATTACAAAAATATTACCATGCATTCATAACCTCGTGATTCAGTGAGAGTGATTCCAAAACATCGGAAAGTAGGCTATGTCTTGTGACATTTCTTTATTTACATTTTGTAAAAATAAAAATCAATAGAAAATCGCTGTTATAAAAGCAATCCGCCATGGAACAAGCGCGCCTGCTCTAAAAGGGAATGTGAGATGACAATCTGATTGGTTTATTGCACGTTACGCCCAAACCACACCTATGATTAATGAAGCTACTTTAGACCTACCCATTTTAGATATGCGTCGGGCGCAAGAATCATTTATCCCGCCGGTAAAATAGCAACAGCGCCTGGGACCCTCCCACAATGTAACTTGCGTTTCGCATTTGATACTTGCGTTTCAGATCGTTAAAATAGGGCCCATAGGGTGTAAAGGTTGTTCAGCCCTTTGTAGAATAATTTGGACTTGTAATGAAGTTTCTATAATAATTATTTTTTTTGTATTATAAATAAATGTACATTTTCAAATTTTGAGAAAGTATACAACATTTCAACTTCATTTTTCATCAAATTAATGGTTAATTAATGGTATTAATTTAGAACAATAGGGACCTGCATCAAAGTTGCTTTGAATTCTTGAAAAAGTTATTAGAAATAAATAAAGAAATAGATTTGATGGAATTCAAAGGTTGTAATTTGGACTTGTAATTAAGTTTCTATGGTAAGTGTTTGAAAAAATTGTAAATAAATGCACATTTTCACATTATGAAAAATTATGCAAAATCTGTTTGTAAAAGTTGTCCAGTCCTCGGTAGAATAATTTGGAGATGTAATGAAGTTTAAGATTGTTTATAAGTTTTCTATTTTAGCATTTTTTTTAAGTGATTGTGAATAAATGCATGTTTTTTGTTAAAAAACCTTATGTTAAAGTAAGGTTACACTGAATGTTGTTTGAATGTCTGTTGAATCTGAATATAAAACCAACTTTACCGTTACGTAGTTTCTACTCAACAAAAAAGCTGACTTTCGGTTCCTTGTATTTGTGGCAACAAAATGCATGTTTTTTTTATAGTCTACACAAAATACATTAAGAAATGAAATGACTGCAGGAAACTAAATCATTTTAAATTGAAGTATTATTAACGACATAGAAATTAAAATGTCCATCACCCTTCTGACCTTTTTGTTGGAAGCGATTGTCAGCACAGTTTTAGGTAGGCTGTCTTGTTTTATGAATGCATTTATTGATTGTTTTAATAATGACTCCATTGTGGAAAATATTTGTGTGGGGTGTTAATTACCTGTAGGGCAACTGTGTGTTTTACCATGAAAAATTGTAATTAACAACAAAAACAATGTGTGTGCTAGCCACACCCTAAATACTGTTGGTTATGAACTGCTTTCAGAATTGGCAAATTACACAGAAAAAATGTGTACATGCAAAATGCAACAATCTTAATGAGTTTACGCATTTACATCTTATAGCTAAAACTTTTGAACTGAAATAGCCTGATATTTGTATGGCAAAACTACAAAATTTGGAATACATGGGACTGTCTGTATTTGTCTTTTATTGTTTAAACATCAGATTAAATTATATGACAAATTTATGCGAAATTCCAGCTAATTTCCAAGGGTTCATATACTTTTTCTTGCCACCTGTAAAATGTGGTCAGATTAAAATTTGATATTAAAGAACAACTCTGGCGCAATATGAACCTAGGGGTTGATAACACATTGGTGTTTGGTCATGATAATGACCTTATAACGCTAGTTGTGTGGGCATGGATGTAGTAAAAACAATCGCTAACACCACTAACAAGACTCACAATATCACCACACTTCCACTGTAGCATAATGAGAGTTCCTATATGCTAACCGAAGCATTGACAACTTTGTAAGTGTACAGACAGTTTATTAGAAATATAGTTTAAAAGACATCTAAACTAAATCTAAGTATTATAAAGACTGTTTAAATAATTATTTTAATTACTCCAAACAATTTGGGAATAAAATTAACAGTCTAACTAATAAACCCACAAAAACTCATTTTCTCATATTAGACTCAACAATGAAAATCTCACTGATTCTTCTTCAATTTTTGATGCTTTTAGCCAGTACTTTTCTTCCATTAGCAGCTCGAAGCTCTGATTTCTACTATCCTGAAAACTTACAAAATAATCCTATATGTAATAGTTTATTTTTGTTCAGCAAATTTCGGCTGATGTTGAACAGGTTATTTGTGGATTGAGTTCAGGTAGCGGAGCTGGTCCAGATGGTTTGGAGATTAAGTTTATTAAAATTGCCTCTCATATTCTTGCTTATCCTATATCTAACTTGTTTAACCTTTCTTTAAACTGGAAATGTGCTAAAGTTATCCCTTTGCATAAAGGTGGCAACCTTTCTGACCTCAATAATTATAGACATATTTCTATTATGAATAGCATAGCAAAGTTGTTTGAAAAGCTCTTTTTTTTTATCAAATATCGCAATATGTTAATAAATTTAGTATCCTATCCCCACACCAATCTGGATTTAGTCCTAATTTTTTCACAACCACTGCTCTTATGAATCTTACCAAAGCTATATTCTCTTCTATAGATAATAATATGCATGGTGCAATTTTTATTGATCTTACAAATGCTTTTGACATGGTTGATCACTATTTTTTTCTCAACAAACTTTCTGCTATTGGATTCTCTAGACATTCTTTATTATGGTTTAACTCATATTTTCATAATATACGTCAGTATGTTTTTTACAATGGTTGTCAGTCTAAATATTTAACTATTGAAAAAGGTGTACATCAAGGCTCATCTTTTGGGCCTTTGTTATTATCTATTTTTATTAATGATCTTCCACAATACTGCTCTACTTGTCATATTCATTTATATGCAGATGATACAGTGATCTATTCCTCCAAACCCGATATCCTAGATATTAAGCATTCACTACAGGTTGACTTTGATGCCGTTCAAAAATGTTACATAACAAACTTTTACTTAATAGGAAGAAATCATACTCCATGTTGTTCTGCACTAAATTTATTTCTCCTCACCCAGTTAATAATTGTTTAATTCGCAACACTTGAGAAGGTGGAGGAATTTAAATATCTTTGTCTCTTGCTTGACTCATTGGCTACATTTTATTTTTAAATCAATTTTCTTTAACTCTCCTATTTATTTGAAAAAAACATTTAATCCCTTAAAGATCAACATATAGTCTGAGACATACTGTGTACCCCTTTATCTTTGTTCCCAGAATCCCTAAAGAAATTGGACTATGTGCTTTTAAATTTAAAGCACCATCTGATTGGAATAGCTTGCCCATTTTACTTAGATCAATTACTTAATTTGTTTTGTTTAAGGCATCTATTTTTAATTATTTACAATTAACCTGCTCTTGTTATTAATTTGGCATATCACAATTTTTGTTGATTTATTTTGTTTACTTTATGCTTTGGCTCCTGTTTGGGAATTTAATAAAATAGCAGCATATTCGGGATGAATGCAAATTAACTTTTTTTTTACTTGTGTGTATATGGGGGAGGGGGGAATCAGTTGTTGTTGGAGCAGTTAGGCTTGGGAGTGATGTATGTATTTGTGAATGTACTTTTGTGTTTTTGTATTTACTGTTAATTGTTTTAAGGACCCCCTCGAAAAATGAGATGATTCATCTCAAGGGGTTATCCTGCTAATAAATACTAAAATACATTACCGTTCGTGTATACAGCCAGGCGCCATCTTCGGAAAACAGACTCTATCAGTCAAACCACAAACGCTACGTGAGCTGAACTGTAAGCAAATTGTGTTTGATTTTAGTTTGCATTCCCAGCTGTAAGTCTTGCTCATTGATCTGAATTGAATGACCGCAAAACCTCTTGCCATGGAAGATTCAGCTCACGTAACACAGAGTTTGTGGTTTGACTGATCGAGTCTGTTTTCCGAAGATGGCGCCTTATGTTGTGCTTTGAGCTTCGACAGGCAGTCAAGTTCAAACCAGTGCGATTATTATGCACAATGTATAGTAGCATAAACTAATCCAGAATGTCTATAAGGCATTAAAATAACTTTCCAAGTTGAATTAGTTGACCAGAAACCACGTTTTACAATAAAATATCATACAATATAGGGAAAAGTTGTTGTATTGATTTCAAAATGTGAAATAGTTTTTGCTGATATATTGCTGGACTGTTGTGGCTAGGTTATGGCTTTCGTGGCTAGGTTGAAAAATGTTTGTTTATTGATCACATATACGTCGCATCAGCAGTGCCGAAAATGCGGTAGTCAATTTTGTTGTTGTGAGTTTATGCAATCCATGTATCTATATTATTTGCTTTTGGCAAAAACAGTTTGGATATCTTTACAGATGAGATCCTTGCCCTTCTAGCAGTATATAACATGACGGGTTTCGCGCATGTTTACAATATGTAATTAATCAATGTATGTGACGTGCGCGAAAAGATCCCGGCGCCGGGACCCCTGGTGATGAACAGGTTAAGGCGTTCTGTCTGTCCATTAGTTTGGGGATGGTATCCCGATGACAGGCTCACAGACACATCCAACCTGTCACAAAGTGCCTTCCACAATCTGGACATGAACTGTGGGCCTCGGTCCGAGACAATGTCCTCAGGTACACCATACTGTTGAAAAACATGCTGAAAAACACATTCAGCCAACTCCAGAGCATTAGGCAACTGAGACATAGGTACTAAATGACACATCTTAGAGAGAATCTATCTATCATGACCAAGATAGTTGTATACCCTGAAGACAGTGGCAGGTCAGTAACAAAGTCCATAGCAATATGGGACCATGGTCGGTGTGGCACCAGCAATGGCTCAAGCTTACCATATGGGAGGTGGCGTGGGATCTTTGAGCACATACGGGACATGACAAAATATAATCCGAAACATCGTCTTGGAGTGATGACCATCAATATTTCCTTGCCAACAGCTGAATAGTTCGGGTGATGCCAGGATGTCTGGACCCTAAAGAGGTGTGACACCACTTCAACAGCTGGGGTCTGACAGATAGGCACATAGATTTTACCTTGGGCTGTTTCAGCAGGTGCTGGGTCCTCCAGTAGGGCATTCTGGATAACACCTTTCAACTCCCATCGTATAGGTCGTACCATGCATTCTGCTGGTAATATGTATTCCTGGACAGGGGTCTGCAATGTCCGATCAAATTGTCTGGAAAGGGAGTCAGCTTTAACATTTCTATGACCTGGGATATAGGAGACAGTAAATCGAAATCTGTTAAAGAACAGTGACCGTCTGGCATGGTGTGCATTCATTCTCTTTGCGTCTTTCAAATACTCCAAATTCCGGTGATCTGTTAAGACTGAAAAAGGATGCTGAGAAAGGACGGTGAGGACACTGCCTGATAAGATGTGTTTTCTCTCCACAGCAAAAACATGCATTTTCCACTTTTGTTGCTTTTCTGTGTTCGAGAGAGGGGATCTACCTAATTGCATAGGTTTGTCATCTGTGACCTCCCGGGAACCATATTTGACTGGGGAACGTATATGGGCTGTCCCTTCTCTTGGAGCTGAGTTAGGTCTGCTCTGTAAGCTAGCTCTGTTTGCAATTCCCTTTTTAAACCACTGCGATATATGGTGAGCAACCGCGCTTCGCTTCACCCACTTCCAGCTGCCAACGTTCTGAACGCATAATCTGCCGCTGACCGCTGAACTTGTTTAATGTCACATAGCTGGTCTCTCACATTACCACGAGACAGAGTGTTGCTTCCTGAGTGGACAGTGTGATTTCACAGAAGTGTGATTGACTTGAGTTACATTGTGTTGTTTTAGTGTTCCCTCAATTTTTTGAGCAGTGTACTTTATAATTTGAGTGTGAACCTGTTAGGGCTGGGAGGTATGGCTTAAATTTAATACCCCGATATTTTTCAAATGTTTGACGGTATCCCGGTATTTAAAGGTATTTATTTTTTTAAGTAAAGGGTTGAAATAAATTAATTTGTTCGTTCATTATGATTTTTGTTGGAACACCAATAAACAAGACTGAGTAAGTAAAAGTAGTGCTGTTGTTTAAATCTTGAATACTAAATCAAGAATACTAATAAATAACTTTGCAACCGCAAAAAAACAAGCCTATCCGCTGTCTATGGCTTTAGTACTGAACCGTGGCATGTCGCACCACCACAGTACTTGCTTAGGTTTATGAATTACAAAAAAAGTCCCACTGTCATTTAACTAGATTACCTACTGGTATAGTTCTGACAATCAGATTGGTTTCACAGGTTCTGGGCACGGAAAAATAGCCTTTGAACTCAAGCCAAACAACCCCCATAAGCTTTTTTCCCATAACATCGGTCGAGTGGCTTAGTGCATGCGCTAATAGAACCAAGCGTGTATATGCCGTCAAGAGCATGCCAACGGTGTTGGTGGCAGTATAACGAAAGGCTGAAGCCCACTTTAGCCAATCAGATTCCCAAAAGTAGCCAGATGAAAATGTAAACATAGGTCGCACTTTTGGCGCAGGTAATGTTCTGGCGCATACTGTGACGTCGGCTGCCTAAACCTCAGTTTTCCTTCGTTTACATGCCAACGGAGTTTTCAAAAATCTCCTTTAGCCTGAGTTTTTAGAATCGTTTTCAAGGGCGAATTCTCTGTTTGCGTGTAAACGAAGTGCACAAACGAAGGGAAATATCTCCGTTTTTCAAAATAACCGTCCGTGTACGTGTAAACGGGATCTTAAACCAAACCATGTCCACACTATCGACGTTGCACCCTTTCTAACAACACATTTTTTTGCTTGCTGCTGCGCGGATAATTCTACCTGCTCCCTCCATTGTTTTTTTCCACCGTTTATCTAACTTCCATGTGTTTGTTTCTCACGTGTGTTTGTGTGTGTCCCGCAGTGGGCATTAAGATTATTCTCAGTTGTTGCAGCTGGCGGAATGACATGAAAAAAATACCGGTAACAAATATAGCATACCGCTACATACATGAATACCGGTATATCGTTTTTTCCGGTATACCTCCCAGCCCTAGAACCTGTTAAATTTATTAAAATTTGTTTAAACAGGTTTTTATGCACAAAGTAAATAAGTAAGAAAGAAAGCTATTTAGTGTAATTATCAGCCCTAAATCACAATCAATGATATACGTTTTGAGGCAACTATTTTGTAAACCGAAATATGTGAAATATGAACGTATGAGAGGGTCAATTACGTTTGTAGGGAACTAAATTGAACACTCGAATAACGTTAAATATGAACACATGGAAATCATGACATAGCATGTAAATAGTGTAGTTTTTGCTAGGGTGGAGGTCAGAGAAGGTGGACGGCCGTATAAATCCATGACTTGCATGCCAGTGTTTGCGAGTTCAAATCCAGACCGGCACTTTGTGTGTGTTTTGTTCTACATTGTTTGCGTCATGGACACAGACAATTGTCATTTTTTGTAACGTTAACCCTAACATTAATCCTAACCTTAACCTCAGTAACATATCTAACCTTAACCGTTAGTAACGTAATGCCTAACCTTAACCGTTAGTAACCTCATGCCTAACCTTAACCGTTAGTATCCTCATACCTAACCTTAACTGTGAATGTTGCAATATAATTTTGAACGCTATAGAATGTATGGAATGTGTGGAATGTTCTCGCATGAATCCGCTAAACGAAATGTACAGGGGCAACGTAATAGAAGTACAAATATAGCCTAATAATGAAACATGCAGTTCAAACGTAAAAAAGGCTAAATATGTTGGCATATAACGTAATTCAGGTTTTCAAAATAGTTTTACGGTTGGTAATTATACTGTTTTTATGGGAAAACTATTTCGAATTTAGGTTTTTCATATGTGTAATTCATTCACATGTTCTAAAATGAGTGTAGCTCATTTTCTTCTATTTTTTTCTCCACATTTTCAGCTCAAGACTGCACCAAACCAACAGGAGGATCCAACATGGTTTTGTCAGATGCCTACATTGGTCAAGATATATTTCCAGATGGACAGCGAGTGACTTTTAAATGTTCAATTGGATATTCGAGTGCAGGAGGGTCTTCCAGAATCACCTGTAAGGCTGGCAGGTGGAGTCAACTGTACCTGAAATGCCAACGTAACATCAATATTTATCTACTTATTATTATGTCAAATAATGGCATATTCCTGGAAATATTTCACAGCCCACAAATTCATGCAGTGAATTAGACATTTTTAAATGACTGTTCACATAATTAAGCATTTTGCAGAGTCAATTATAATTGTAGGCCTAAGTTTAAAACTTTATTTAAAATAAAAAAAACTATTATTACATGGACAAAATTCAAGATACCCTGGAGGTAATACTGCACAATGTTGTTGCACCTTCAACACTGTCAAAAGTTTAGTCGTAAAATGTTGTCTAATTTGAATGAAGGTGCAGCAAGTCCATGGATGGCTAAAAACAGCATTTATCATGACTGAAGGCTGTACACATTTACATCTAATTTAGCAGATGCTAATATCCAAAGTGTACACATTGTCTTCCTGATTTTTATATGAGGAGTTAAAACCAGAACCCTGGTGTTGCATGCATTCTGCGCTACTAACTGTCACGCTTAGGTTCCATGAGAAGAATGGAAGCGGATGTGTGATAAATTAAGAAGGTTTATTTCAATAACGCCTATACTGAGTATTCTACAAACAAAACCAAAACTATTCAGAATAGTACTGGTTCCAATGATTATCTTCCCAAAAGGAAATTCAGGCAGGAATATCTCCATACAATGGTGCCAAACAAAAGGAGCAAGGCACAAACACTTGTACTCAAACAGCAACAAGCTTAGACTTGGAATAAACAGAAGTTACCATTAGAATGAGGAATACTGAACTTACAGATATAAATATAACATTAAACAATGACCAGCAAGGTTGTTCTTCTTCTTCTCTGGGTTTAATGGCGGATCACAACCTAGCTTTCAGGTGCACACCGCCACCTACTGTACCGGAGTGTGTACCATTACAGGGTCAAATACTAGAGGCTACTACCTCAGATTCTACCACCCAATCCTGTGAGACTAACAAAGCGAAAAAGAGCCCTACTACTACCCCACATGTCTTCATGCATACCTATGATCCCTTCCAAGCTCCAGCCCCTACCCAACTCAGACATCCTGTCGCGCAGCACGTGCCTCTCAGTCTCATACGTACTACAATGCAGGAGGACATGATCCACATTTTCTGGAACATTGCAAGCCTCACATTTATCTGACCTGCATCTTGCCATTAAGTAGAGAGTAGATCTTAGCCCAGTATGTCCAAGTCGCAACCTAGTGAAGACCACTTCCTCTCGTCTACACCTACCACTAAACGACTTCACTGCAACAGATCTCTGTAGCCCATAAAAATGCCTCCCTTTTGCATCCTGATCCCACACCCTTTGCCACTCCATCCACACTGCCCTCTTTATTAATGACCTGGCTTCCCCTTTACCCAGGGGAACCCTCAGCTTCTCCCCATCCGTCAACGTCAGCGCTTCATCCGCCCTCTCATTCCCCTTGACACCAACATGGGCAGGAACCCAACAAAACCGCACCTCTATACCAGAGCTAAGCAGTCCCAACAACAACATAAATACTTCCAGCAATAAATCATCCCGGCCCGTTTCTTTCAAAATCAAACTGTGGAGAGCTGCAGTAGAGTCCGAACAGATGACTACCTATCCGGTCTCACCTCTTCAATCCATCTCAATCCTATTATCATAGCCACGATTTCTGCTGTAAATACAGACAAATTATCATCAAGTCTCTTGCACATGCTCACATCCACCTGTGGTACATATGCTCTTGTCCCTACCCGCCCACTCCCTGGATCCTTCGAGCCATCAGTGTACAGTTGCATGTACCCAATATAATTCTCCTTTACATATTCCATAACCAACCCTCCAACATTAGCCACCTGCCGATCATGCCATCTTTTCTTCTCCTCAACCAGCCGTAAATCCACTTTGGGCACCGGAAGCAGCCAAGGTGAAACATCACCCCACACAATATTTGGTCCAAAAGTAACCCCCCTCAACCCGTATTCCTCTGCCACCCAAAGCCATGGCCTGTCCGCCGAAGCGAATATTCCCAGCACCCCCTCAAAACTGTTGTTGCTGGCTCAGCAAGGTTGTTACCATTCTCAGAACTTTAAATAGGGAAATACATGGTGTAAAACAAGACACAGCTGCCAACACTAATGAGGTGACTGTCATAGATATACCCGTACTAGAAGGGACACACTAGAGGCCAGCATTGAACGTGCACTAATGACCCATTAGAGGGCAGCGTAAAACACACATGACCTAGAAGGAGCACAAAACTAAAAGAGGATGGAGAACCTATGATACTCAAATGTTCAAGAAACACTAGTCACAGCAACAGGGGCAGGGGAAAAAATTACACTAACTGGGCTGAACCGGACCCAGTTTAACTCTGCAACTGAGTGCTAGGTTCTAGATGTCTAATTCTCTAATTTGTCTTTGTTTAGAAAATGTCCGGAGAGTTTCCAAACCTTTGCAACACTAGTCACGTGCCAATCTAGGCCTGTCTAGAACACAATGTTGGGACAGTTGTGGATGTCAGGCTACTCTACATTTTTTTCATACATTCTGACAGATTATTTTTCTTTTCAGTAAAGTCGTGTGGTACCCCGGGAGAAATTTTCAATGGGCAATTTGATCTTTCTGAAGGGATCTCGTTTGGTGCCACAGTGAGAGCTAAATGTAACACAGGGTGAGTACAAGCTTTGCTTTATAAAGCTATTTTATCACTCTTTCTCTCTAAGTCCCTTCTTAGAGTTGACATGTCATATTTAATCTAAATAGGAACATTGCTTTTTGTAATTAGAACATTGCTCTTGGATAAGAGTGAAAGTTTACCTCATAGGAAGAAGTAAATAATTAAATTGTTTATTATTACATGGTAATATATATTTTGTAATGCTACAAAATGTAAGTTAAATGTCACAGCTCTTATTTCTTTAACTAACCCTGTAGGATTGATATGCTCTCTCAACTCAGAAGCAACAGTCTCAACTCAGTCTTCATTAGAAATGGTTGATATCTTCAATTTGAGTTGGCAATAATTTAATTTTTTTATTATCGGTGGTTGCATCTATGGCAGATACAGCAAAGAAAGTATAACCAAATATGAAATCATGTTCAGGGGCCTCATGCATAAACGTTGCGTACGCACGAAAAGCTGGCGTACGCTGGATTTCACGCACACGGTGTGATGTATAAAAATTTACTTGACGTGAGAATGTGCGGAAACTTTTGAGCAGATGTGGGAATGTGCGGGTCATCCGCAAAGTCTAGTCTGGCTCGGTAACGTGGCGAATTCTAACTGATTATACCTAATTACCTCTGCCAATAAAAGTTGGATGACTTGCATCAAAATGCCAAACCCCAAATGCGAAATGCTATTAACTGTTTAATTCGCCACCACTTAATAACTTCTGTTAAACTTGAGGGTGTCAAACGAACAACAAAATCACTCAGGAAATGCATGTCACCCTCTGGATATGGTTAATATTGCACACAGCACAGATTACTTACCACAGATGAAATATATACTCGCTGTGCTGTGCAACTACAAGATTGGCATGGGAAATGCAATTGTCTCTGTGAGCCTCTGGCTCATCCATAAGGCACAGGAGGAATGATGCACTGATTATGGCGTTATATCAACGCTTGAGAATCCTTGTGTCGCGCGAGGAGAATCCTTGTGTCGCGCGAGGAGAATCCTTGTGTCGCGCGAGGAGAATCCTTGTGTCGCGCGAGGAGAATCCTTGTGTCGCGCGAGGAGAATCCTTGTGTCGCGCGAGGAGAATCCTTGTGTCGCGCGAGGAGAATCCTTGTGTCGCGCGAGGAGAATCCTTGTGTCGCGCGAGG
>JACXGM010014102.1:10865-22494 GCA_016801145.1 Umbra pygmaea | reverse complement strand
GAGTAAGTTTATTAAACCTATTTTCTGTACCTTGATAATGGAGCACACATTGTGTCTGTGTGGTAATGTTATTGTACTGTATGTGTAGTGTGCCAGCTGTATTTAGTAGCTAGCTGAGTGTGTAAATTACTATACGTACTATATATAGGCTACTCTTTCTAGATAAAAAAAATGGATGGGATCGCATCGCTTTTCAGCCACTTTCGGGCTGTAGTGTCGGTTAATTTAGCAAGTAGATCCCTTTCATAATCTTACGACCTAAAATGCTGACTGCAAACCCTAAATTCTTACAGCCTATTTTAAAGTGTGACAGATTACTCCTTCTTTTTGGGCTTGCTTGTAATTTCTGCAACCAGGTACAGAACTCCAAACGGGCATGATTTTAGACTACATTTTCAAAAACAAATGTGTATAACTTTCTAGAGTCAAGCTCTACAGAGGTGTGCTGTTGAATTGCCCATGTTCTGTGTCGGTGTGTTCAAAACGGGGACGGGCACTAAATTCGCTTGGAATTCTGGGAGTTGTGGTAGCTCAAGTTTAGACGGATACAGAAGCCCCCCAGTGGATGCGAAAGGAACTGAAATATACTATCGGCTTTTCTCTGTTATATTGAAAAAGAACAGACGTGTATATGACATAAATCATCTATGGTTACGTTTGTAAATGGTATACTAGGAAACTGATTTACTGTGGAACACTCCTTTAACACCTTGCAGTTTCAAAGGGAATGCCTTGTCACATCCTAGCACCTCCTTGTGGAGGCTTGGTTACCTGGGGCTCAGTCAAGGCAGAAAGCCAGACTGTGCATTCATTTTGGCACGCAAGGTTGTGCTTTGGAAGACACACCGACATTGTCTTAAGTCTGCATGGAGTTGCTGCAATAAAGCAGTGCCTTAATCACAAATTGGATATCATGAAATTGGGGAGAAATGTACTGTAAAATTATTATTAGTTTTGGCCCTCTAGAACTGGAGCTAAATGGAACAGATCTGCTATAGACTATGGTCGGCTGGGGTTGGTTCTATTAGGTCTATTTTTATAGAAACAACACCTGTGGTAAATAAAATAGGACATGAGCAAAACCTGTAGGATAATTTTAAATGTCAGACCCTGACCGGTTAGTTTACAATGTTAATACTGACTTGAATCTCAGATGCTGTCTGTTTAATGTAAAACTACCATCATTCAGATCATTGAGGGCTGTATGATTTGTTAAAGCAGGTTGCTGAATGAAAAACATATTGTAAATCTAACTGAAAATTTTAATGATTTCCAGTAAACATGGGTACTGATGAGTACAGTTTATCTAAAGGTAGGTAGCAAGCTGGCTATTCACTGTCTGGCTGTTGCTGACCAGGGCAGCTGACAGGGGGGGGCAACCGGGTATGTTGTCCCGGGCCCAGTCCTGAGGGGGGCCCCAAATTTTGTTTTTGCACAGTCATTTTTTTTAGCGGGGGGCCCAAAATGTGGAGTTTGTCCCGGGCCCACAGATTCCTGTCAGCAGCCCTGTTGCTGACTATAATGTTACAACTGTCATAGCTGGATTTGTTTTTAAAATCAGCCAACAGAGTCATTGGAGGGCATTGGCCCTGTGTGTGTGGGTGTATCTGTATGTCATAATGGTGTGAGATAGGAATTAAGCCAAATAAATATGTAACATCAGCTACTTTCTTCACAGATGTGTGTGTGTGTGTGTGTGTGTTGAGGTGTCTGTACAGTATGTGAGTTTTCAGGAGTGTGCATGTACATTATGTGTGTCATTACTCATTAGGTGTATGTACGTACAGTATGTGTGTTTGTACCGATAAGTGGAAGTAAGGGGCGGTGTTTGACAGATATCGCAAACGCAATCCAGCCAGCCAGGAAACCTGAAACTTATAACTTGGCTTGCAGGCAAAACTTTCCCCATCCCCCTAGAGCAACATTGCCTCCTAAATGTCTACATAGAGTGGACTGTTTACCAGAGTCTTAGGGAACCCCAAAAGGCCCTGGTTAAACGTAGTGCACTATAAAGAGTGCAGGGTGCACTTTAGGAGTTATGGTGAGGTAGGGAAAGGCGATATGCCGAAAATGTAGAACAGTATTTCGCTCTTTGTCATTAACTTTAACAAAATGCAACCAAACGTTAAGACAGATGGTGTCCTGGTTCGGTGTCCTGGTTCAGTGCTCACATAAACTAACTATAGCCTAGTATTTTGTAGAACACGGTCGGTACTTATAAAGTACTGACGTTTGGAACCCACCACTAGTGACGCTATGATGAAATGATCAATGATGTCTCAAGTTGCATTCCATTGCACTACCAACCTGACTGGTTTGCTGTTCATTTAGTTAGAATATACTGTATGTGGGAGGCATTTAAGAGACAGAAAACAGAAATGTATTCAATCCCATTAAGAAAACAAATGTCAATGGGAAGGACACAGATGGCTCAGTAGTTAGGGAGTCAGACTGGTAGTCATAAGGACACAGATGGCTCAGTAGTTAGGGAGTCAGACTGGTAGTTATAAGGATGCCGAATGGTGCCAAATGTTTTTGTGTCCTCAGTGACTAAAATATAAAATGTAATGTAACGTAAACCAGTGTTTTTCAATCCTCTTCTCGGGGCACATCAGATGTTTCACAGTTTAGCTCTAGCTGCTGATCTAGTTGATTGGATTCATTAATCAAGGGCCTGATAATAAGGTGTGCTAGCTCAGAAATAGATCAAATACATGGAACAGCTGGTGTTCCCCAAGAAGAGGGTTGAAAACCACAGAGCATTCACTGCCCATTTAAGGAATACACAATGTTGTTCCCTCTTTATTTCAATATTGGTTGCATACTTTTTCTCCCAAACATAAATAATAATTATACTCCAATAAACAAATGATAAAAGCAATGTCTCCACACTTTGGCATGTGTGATGCCATCATCTATTCTAATTTGGCTGCTCTAAATTATTTTGACCAGCAGGTGCCACTAGTATACACTGCTTTGATGAAAGCTTGAGCAATGGCCATTTGACACAACTGTTCACATTCAAGTTATGTTTATTTGTCACATGTACAGGAGATACAGTGAAAATCTTTTAGTAAATGATAATGTGCAGAGGTTGCAGTTAACTGGCTGGAAAGCTTCAGTTCATCAGCAATATATTTTTCCCATCACTACCAATGCCTACACATAATCAGGCATTAATACATACAGTTGTGATACAAATTATTCAACCTCCATTGCAAATCATGTGTATTGTCAAAATGTACAGACATTCAGCTGTTTGAAAAGAACAAATCAAACAAAAGCTATTAAAATTGTTTAACACAATGAATGCATCAAGAGGTTTCCTCAAATCCATCTATAAATCCAACTCATAATGACTCCACCAAGAGTCCATCAAGGGCTTCGTTAGTTGTACCAGGTGTGTTTGAGCTGAAATACCTGAACTGGCTAGGGGTTTGTTGAGTGTTGACTGCGTGAGGAAAACATGGCTCAAAACAAATGGTCCAAAAAATTTTAAGGAAATCATCGCCCTTTACACACAATGAACAGTATACAAGAAGATAGGGAAGGCACTGAATTTTCAGAGAGACACCATTGGATGCGTAGTTCACAAGTTCAAATTTAAGGGAACGGTGGTTACACTACCTGGATGGGGCAGAAAAAGGAAGCAATCAACGACTGCAACCAGATTTCTGAGATGGTAGGTTGTGGAAAACCCTAGAGTGACTGCAAAACACCAGTAGCAAGACTTTGTGGCAACAAGCACTGAGGTTTCAGTGAGCACAGTAAGGCGCATACTAAACGCAGATGGTTTCCATGCCAGAACTCCACTACTACAAGTCATACATCACTACTGACCCAAAAGCGCTAAACAATATGCTCAAAATCATATAAAGAAGCCACAGATGTTTTTGGGATTCTGTTCTGTGGAGTGATTAAACAAAACTGGAACTTTTCAGCATGACCAACCAGCAGTATGTCTGGAAGAAGAAGAATGAAGCATACGCTGAAAAGAACACCCTGCCCACAGTCAAAGTGGTGGCTCTGTGATGCACTGGGGCTGCTTTGCATTCTCTGGCAAAAGAAACCTTCAGCGTGTAAAAGGGAAGATGGATTAATTGAAGTATTAAAAAATCCTAGGAGAAAACATCACAGCATCTGTGACGAAGGTTGTGTGACATTGGAGCTTCCGACAAGACAATGATCCAGGGCATACCTCAAGTCCACCAAGTACTGGAAAATTCTACAGTGGCCATCACAGTCATCTGAACCCCATAGCAAATCTCTGGTGGGATTTGAAGGCAGTTGCAGCACGTAAACTCAAAAGAATTACTGAACTGAATCGCTCATGAGGAATGGGATAAGATTCCTAAGGAACGCTGCCAGAGGCTGGTGTCTGGCTATGCATCTCGTTTGCCACAGTTCATAACAGCAAAAGGGTGCTCTACTAAGTACAAAAAATTCTTGCCATGAAAGGTTTGAATTATTTTGAGACTGGAGAATTCATTATCACTTGCATTTGCAGTTGAATTTGGGGAAACCCCTTGAAGCATTTGTTGTGTTGAGCTAATTCAATTTCGTTTGTTTGATTTGTTTAGACATGATTTGCAATGGGGGTCTAATAATTTTGATTACAACTGTATTTGACATAGGGAAGCAATGAATTGAATACCTTGCAAAAAAGTTAGGACAGGTGCGTAAAAGACACAAACGTGAAACAATAGAAAAAAACTCTTGCACAATGTCTATGCTAGTGAGAACAGGATTTAATAGTAACGTTTCGGTCACCTGATGAAACGTTGCTATTATATCCTGTTCTCATTAGCATAGACAGTGTGCGAGAGTTCTTTAAACTGTATTTGACATACTGGTCTTTAGACTGCTCATCCAGCCTTTAGTCTGCATTATCCAAAATTCAAACAATTGTCCCAGTCCAGAGATGGGGGTGGGGAGTCTCGAACAATGCAATACTACAAAGTCTCTAATGACCCAATTTCCATTACAGGAATGTGCCATGACATACCACACATATCACAATGTGGATCACATTCCCATATATACCCAGAACACTGGAGAGCAGACCGGTAGCATATTTATCGGAGGGAAAAAAATACATAGTACTCGTCTGGGACAAAGCAGGCTGGTGGGTGGGTTTACCAAGGGAAAAATGCAACAACTAATGTTTGTTGATATCTTCACTTGAATTGACGCAACAACCCTAAGCACACAGCCAAGATAACAAAGGAGTGGCTACAGGACAACTCTGTGAATGTCCTTGAGTGGCCCAGCCAGAGCCCAGACTTGAAACCGATTGAACATCTCTGGAGAGATCTGAAAATGGCTGTGCACTGACGCTTCCCATCCAACCTGATGTAGCTTGAGAGGTCCTGCAAAGAAGAATGGGAGAAACTGCCCAAAAATAGGTGTGCCAAGTTTGTAGCATTATACTCAAAAAGACTTGAGGCTGTAATTGCTGCCAAAGGTGCTTCAACAAAGTATTGAGCAGAGGCTGTGAATACTTACGTACATGTACTCTTTTCATTTTTATTTGTAATAAATTTCAAACACAATTCTTTCACATTGTCATCATGGGGTATTATTTGTAGAATCTTGAGGGAAATAATGATTTTCATTCATTATGGGTGTAACATAACAAAATGTGGAAAATGTGAAGCACTGTGAATACTTTCCGGAATTGAATACATTTTTTCATATTATTCAAAACTGAAAAAACTGCTTTATAAGCAGTTTTCTGAAAGAGGAAGTAGCCTTCTTACCAGCAAATATCTACACCCCTATTAAATTGAAATACTTCTCTGTGCAAACAGTTGTTTGAAAGCCAGCTTGAGCCAGGTGTCATGGTAAAAAAAATCTGTCCATAATGGATTTCTTCACTGGACCCAATGCCAAGATGATTAAACGATCAGTCATGCTAAATCAACCAATCACGTTTTTTAAATATAAGCTGTTGTACATGTTAAACAGATTCAGATGATGATGGGAATACAATTTGTATTAATCTCTGTGCCGTTTTAACAAAGTTGTTGGTAGCATGACACATTCGCTCACCATTACTTACAAAAGCATGGAAACACCAAAGCTGGGTGGTTGGTAGTTTATAGTCTTACAAATCTGTACACAGTAATTGTTGTTTTATAAATCATTATTGTTCACCAGAGGTGGGAATTTACTTGAGTCAAAGTACATTTCTGAAGTACTCTGAGTTCATAAGTTTTGGGAACTCCCTACTAATATCTTTGGACTGTTTTACCATAAATTCCCAGGTTTCTATGTGACACATGGGGAGATATTTATTGGTTGTTTCCCATAATTACAGACGTGAATCACAATACTTGAAACTTCTACTCCAGACAAGTCGTTTTTGCTATTGGACAAGTAAAGGACCAGACTTGTGGCCAAAAATGTTAATGTCAAACCCTGCTTGGCTTGCAACTGCCAGTCCAGTATAAGTTAAAGGTGTTCAATGGGGTTGAGGTCAGAGCTCTTTGGAGGCCACTCAAGTTGCTCCACATCAAACTCGTAGAAACATGTCTTCATGGAGCCCACATGCTCATAGGCAAAGTCCTCCTGGAACAGGAAAGGGCCTTCCCCAAACTGTTGCCACAATGTTGAAAGCACCCAATTGTCTAAAGGTTAATGAAGCAAACTGACATTAACGGTCTAAATGGAATGCGATCCTCCGATCTTATGCCGACATCGAGATGTATGTATGACACAGTATCTGAGAACCTGCAAATAGTTTTTTTGTTCTGTGCCCTTTCCACCTACACCCTTCTTAATCACTAATTCTCCATTTGCTCTGGTACTGAACTGAGTTCCTTCTGCATTACTATTAGTCACAGTAGGTAAAGTATATCCAGATAATCCAAATTTGCACATAAGACCGCTATATCATTTTATTTTCTCAATATATCAACCCAGTCCCACAGTGACGGCAGAGCTAAAATGCAGAGCAGATTAAATGCCTGTTTCGATCCAAAACCTGACTTCTATTTGAGCCGAAAGAGAAAAAGTGAGAGAGAAGAGAGAGGGATAGATAGAGAGAAAAGGACATAGATGAATAGACAGAGAAAAAGTGAGAGACAGAAGAGGGAGGGGTATATGGAGAGAAAACAGGACATAGATAAATAGACACAGAAAAAGTGAGAGACAGAAGAGAGAGGGATAGATGGAGAGAAAAGAGGACATAGATAAATAGACACAGAAAAAGTGAGAGACAGAAGAGAGAGGGATAGATGGAGAGAAAAGAGGACATAGATAAATAGACACAGAAAAAGTGAGAGACAGAAGAGAGAGGGATAGATGGAGAGAAAAGGATATAGATAAATAGACACAGAAAAAGTGAGAGACAGAAGAGGGAGGGGTATATGGAGAGAAAACAGGACATAGATAAATAGACACAGAAAAAGTGAGAGACAGAAGAGAGAGGGATAGATGGAGAGAAAAGAGGACATAGATAAATAGACAGAGAAAAAGTGAGAGACAGAAGAGAGAGGGATAGATGGAGAGAAAAGGATATAGATAAATAGACAGAGAAAAAGAGAGAGACAGAAGAGGGAGGGGTATATGGAGAGAAAACAGGACATAGATAAATAGACACAGAAAAAGTGAGAGACAGAAGAGAGAGGGATAGATGGAGAGAAAAGAGGACATAGATAAATAGACAGAGAAAAAGTGAGAGACAGAAGAGAGAGGGATAGATGGAGAGAAAAGGATATGGATAAATAGACAGAGAAAGAGAGACATGGTGAGAGAGGAAGACATGAACAAGAGACAATGAGGGGAGCAAAGCTCAGCAGAGCCACCAGGAGAGAAAGGATGACAGGCAAAGGCACCGGGCGCCATCTTAAAGGAGCCAGATTTAGCCAGAATGTCTCCACTGGCTGGGTACACAGGATTCTGCCTGTGGCCTGGGCTAACTGGGGGTAAGGGACACGGACAGGTCAAACTATCCATCAACATGATTGTCAACTGAACAAGAAGCAGAGTCAGATGGCTATAAACAATGTCTAATTCAATGGGCCCAGCCCGTAACATCCACACGCAGATACAACAACGCTAAATATTTGTTCTAATGACGATAGTAATCCAATGTAGAGGAGACGGGATGCATTTCTATTCAGATCGTTCTATCCCACATGGTGCTATTGTAATGCAGTTCACTTGTAAACTTGACTTGCTTTTCCAATCGTTTGTGAGTTCATCTGCCCAAGGAAGGACACAATTAAACAACAGAGTCATTTACGTGGAGACAGCCACTCATTGGCCGTGCTGAAGACAGACTAGCGCTACAGTGTTTTAATTAAAAGCCCTGTTTCCATGGAGAACTGATGGCCATCTCCATATGTGCCGGGATTCCACGCTAACAATGAGCGGGGCGGGGGCGGCCAGGTTTTGAAACGCTGTGGAAAAGGGCTAAAATAAATGATGCTGTGTAATGTGGTGCTGGAGTGGCTATAGACAGACTCTATGACTGAAGCTCATTCATCAATTTATCTTTGATATCTACACAAAATACACGCAATAAAAACTGGGAGTCATCAACCATCTAAACCAGGAGACGTATCATTCACAACTGTTATAAAGGTCTACCAGTCACAATGTCGATGACAGGAGAATATCCTTTAGTGGACAACGAAAAACAAAGTGTACATTTTCTACAATAATAGTCAGGAGTTGGCACCTCAAACTTCTGTCTGAGTTCCTCGTTGCCGTCATCCTCCTCTGAGATGGGCACATTGTAGTACTCGCCTTCCTCCTGGTTCAACATCTTATACCTGAGATAGACGAGATGGAAAAAAGAGAGACGTGAGGTAAAGACAGAGAGACGTGAGGTAGACAAAATAACATCTTTCATAATCACTTTACAATGACCAAACATACTGACAGACGCTAAGCTGTGCCCAAACACATAGATTCCATGGAGTTCTACGCAGAGAGTAAATGTATGCCTGTCCTGAATCTCATCTCAAACACTCATATAACACAAGCATAATTATCGCAGTGTGTTGATGAGGCGTTGATGTGTCTGCTACTATTAGCATTAGGGTTGACACACACAAACAGACACTCAAATATAATACAGTTAAAGTGTAATTTTAGCATCAAATAGACTGAGACTTGGACAGTTCTTGATCAGACATTTTGAAAGCCTATAAAACAGGAAGGATCCAGGAAGGATCTTCCCTGAGAACAGCAAGCTGGCTGTGTCCTAAGGTAGTGCACTTATTCAGGGCTCTATATCCATTCCTTTTTCCCCTCTATCCTTCTTTTCCTCTTTGCTGATTTATACCCACTTGGCCCAGGCATATAGATCATTACTAAGCAATAGTCCCTTTGGCTGCAGTCCACTGGGCCCGTGTAGTCCCTGTGTCAGCAGTGCTCATGAAACACATCGCAATTTATGACTACCTGTGGCCATTTGCCGACGCCTTAAAGGGCACTGAGCTGTGGAGGTAAAGTTCACTGTTGCACTTGGATTTAATGACCATTTTGTCAAACACACATACAAGGCAACACAGCGTCAGGCGTCTTTATGACCACACACAACGACTTTAAATGCAGCTGAGTTGAGCGTTAGTACAGACATCTAATAACAAAAAGACATCACTAATCTTTTTTAAATATAAATTGTATAAAACGGAGTATCTTCACAGTAAAGTGCAAGTAACAGCTTAAAAAATGTTGGTGAAATAAAAATTCCTTCCACAGAAAACCCCACAAAAATACGCTGCTGACATTCCCTGTAAATACAGAAACTCTGCTTGTTGTCCTTACCAGCCACATACAGGAGACTTGATCAGCTCTGACACGCCGAAGGACAGGGAGCCCATGAAGTCATTCCTGGTGGTCCGGTCCCAGTCCCACACCTCCACAGACAGCCTGCGGTCCTTATCTGAAGGCTTCAGCTTGCTGGAATCACACAACACAATGATGTATGCATGGGGTAATGGAAATGACTACATTACCCATAATGCACTAAAGCAAAATGACCACAACACTGTTCCCAGTGGAGTACCCATACACACAAATTAAAAGACACTCATGTGATGAGTTTGCTGATTACATTCCCATAGTTTGAAAGGGTAAAGGGACCCACCACTGTTCCCAGAGGGACACCTTAACTCACAAAGTGAAAGACTCGTTCCAGACAGGGTTGAGGTTTGAGCGGATGGTCTTGGTCTTCTGCTTGGTCTCGTTTTTGGGATCTGGGATGAGTTTGAGCTTGACATATGGGTCAGAGGAGCCGTTGGGGTCCATGGGGATCAGATTTCTACCTTCGCCCACTGAAGAAGAAACACCACAGAAGTCAAAGGTTAATTAAACAATAAGACATTACAGGTACAGGTAACATTGTTACCTTTACGACACATCTGACTTTAGTAAACGTGCCTTGCAACAGGATGATGGATTTAAGAAAGACAAATATTCTTAACAACCTGGAGAGTTGGAATTCTTAAAAAAATTAGGAAGGCAATTCTGCAGCAACAGAAAATTTAAATTAAAGGGGCATTTTAATAGGTACTGGTTGATACATTTGTCAATGCAGCAAATCAATTCTGCACTCACAAACTTTGAAGCCTTTTCGTAAAAACGTGGTCTTCGTTTGATCGTACTGCAGTGACAGGATGATCAAATGAATCCCTGCCTCTATAGAAAGCCCTTTGATACAGTGTGTGTGTTGTTCCCGTCTCCCTGCTCATGGTCCTGCATTGAGCTGTGCTCAGGAAACAGCGCTCAGACACCAAGGACATTAACACTCTATCAGCGGCAGCCCCTTGAGCCATGGACCATGGAGACCGTCTGAATGTACACACATTTGGTCGGGTAAACCCTTGACCCCAGGAGACCAGGAGGAAGCTGGTCCTGTCAATCAAAATACACTGTTGAGGGTGCTGTGGCGATAATGACACTTGTTTGACATTTAACGTTGAACATTTGCAAACAGGCTTCTAGATGAAAACTATAATATAAGACAAGTCATGTTGGCTAACTGTCTTCAAAGGATGTTTAAATTCAGATTAGAAATGGCAAAAGAACGTAATCTGCATATTACTTTTAGTAATTATCTAGTAAAACTAAATAGGAAAGCAATAGATGTAATATATTTCATGAATATATGTTTTTTGGGTTGAGACAGTGCGGAAGGTTTTCTAACAGCGTAGGCCGGACTCGAACCTTTGCTCTACTGGAGGAGGGTAGACTGCTAGAGCACCCTAGACAACGGTGAGGGGGCAACATTTTGTCCTCTGGGATTATGATATGACTGCAAATTAAATAAGGAGGCCAAGTCGATAAGCCATCTGCAAATAAGCTTTTAACTGGCTTTTGTCTCTTCTTCCCACTACAACCTGTGCATTGGAGGGGTTAATCTGGTTTAGATGGCAGGTGACTGAGTGTGCTGTCAGAAGAGAGGGAGGGATAGAAGAAAGAAGCCTAGATGAAGAGAGAGAGGGCTAGATGAAGAGAGAGAGGGCTAGAGGAAGAGAGAGAGGGCTAGAGGAAGAGAGAGAGGGCTAGAGGAAGAGAGAGAGGGCTAGAGGAAGAGAGAGAGGGCTAGAGGAAGGGAGAGAGGGCTAGAGGAAGGGAGAGAGGGCTAGAGGAAGGGAGAGAGGGCTAGAGGAAG
>JACXGM010014102.1:0-10765 GCA_016801145.1 Umbra pygmaea | reverse complement strand
AGAGTTTCACTGGGAAATCCCAAGTAGTCTATTCACTGCGAAGCGCACAACTTTTTAACCAGGGACTAAGAGATTGGGAATAGGGTGTTACTTGGGATGTTTTCCTCTTAAATACATTCTGCTGCCAAAACAACATCTCTGGCATGGTGGTGAATATCAAGTTCTGAAACCAGATCAACCTGGACCTGACCGGCTTATGGGAGCTGAACAACCGGGGTCGGATAGAGAAAGTTGCGACATAGGTGATATTAGACTGTACTAAGCTAGGACTCAACCAAAATGGCACCTTAACAGGTGACTATGCCGTAGCTGTCACAATACACAAAGGTTCACTGTTGATGGTGGGAGACAGCATTGTGTCAGCTGGCAGGACTTAGTGTGTGGGCGCATGTCTGCCCATTTGTGAAATCAACTGCATTTAAAATTACCAAAATATTTAGCCAAAAATGTCTTGGCTTAGATGGAACAAGTTGGCACCGTACCCAGGAATGACTACTGACTCCTTAGTTCGATGATCTAAACATTTTATAAGCTTTATTTATTTAGAAAATTATATATTATATTTTACTTTATTTATTTATTACAAAATAATACTGTGAATCTGGAAAAACAATACAACATGATATGTAATCAAAAATATTATGCATAATATATAACTCAATGTACTTTAGTATTCAACTAAACTAAACTCCAGTTCCAGTAACAACCAGTAGGGGGAACTCCAGGCCTTCAAAACAACTGCAATGTCTGCCTCCCATTACAGACGTTTATCATGCTTCCACCAGTTGATTGTGCCACAAAACATGTAAATATGAGTAATTTCATGGAATCATATTGGACTAGTGTTTGTATTTTCTATATTACTCAATTAGTTCTCTATGTTCAAAGGCCATACTAGTGTACTGACAATTCCTGCTGTCAGTGTGTCTGTGTGAGTGTGTTTGTTTCAGTTATTGACTGATTCTTTATTGTTCTCACTGGCACTCTGGAAAAAATGGAAGGAGACGCCTTAATGCCACTGTTGCCCTGGATACCAGAGCCTCGAGGACAGTGTCCATACTTTTTGTAAAGCGACTTGGTGAAAAAAGAAAAGAACGGGCGTTTGTCAGTAAGTGATTACTGCTGACCTTGTCTGAGTGGATGTATTGTGCTGCCTGATGGATGAAGAAGCAAAAAGATCCTGTCGGATTCATGTTAGGACTGTATTAAAACTGTCGACTCTTTGGCCCTACACATGGTTTCTCTTTTCACTCTCAGTACGTGGGTTTGCACTGTGCCACCGGTGCTAAGACAATATTACATTGAACTGTTTAATGCACCGGTTTAAACTACCCTGCATCTGGAAAGCCCTTCATGTTGACATCGTGTTGAAAGTGCACCGGTGCCTGTTACATGTAGGTGGATCATTTGATACCCTGTTACATGTAGGTGGATCATTTGATACCCTGTTACATGTAGGTGGATCATTTGATACCCTGTTACATGTAGGTGGATCATTTGATACCCTGTTGTGTATTTGAAGTACTGAAGAAGGTGTCCTTTCCTCTTTAAAGTTATGTATGTAAGTTTTTTCCAACAGAAAACATATCAACCCCTTAAAACCTGTCCAATAATTAGACTAATATTATTGCCAATATGCCTGCTTTGGAAACCGTCTTAAAATAAATCTGTACTTTTAGAGGTAAAAAGTGCGTGGGAGGAAGGCCCCAATGTAAGACGGGCAGGGCGGGATAATTGGGGATAATTTGTGTTTCAGGAAACGCTGCCGGTTTAATGAAATCATTATGGAGGATAGTGTGTAGCACATGTGTGTAGGAGACAGACGAATGAGGACTGAATGGGGACTCTTCTTGGGTGTGGGTCTAGGGGTGTGTGTGTGTTAGTGACTACGCCTCTGTGTATGCTGTGTGTGTGTGTGTTCATGCCATTTTTACAGTATATGTTGTGTGTGTCACATCACATGTATGCAGAATGTTCTGAGTTGTTCTGTATGTTGCGTGTAATACGTGTGTACAATGTGGTCTGAGTTCTTCAGTTTGCTGCCTGTGGCGATCGGCTTTTTTATTCCAACCGTGTGAGCGTCACATCCTAACAAGCCTGGCCTAGCCGAATGTCACGGCAACAGAATTCTGCCTGGCCAGAGAGTCGTGCAGGGAAATGACAGAGAGAGAGAGAGACTGGGAAAAGTCGTGCTCAATGAAGTGGCACTTGGGACAGCCAGGGAATACCAATGGCCTGGACACCTTCTGGGAGTCTGGCAGCATACAGTATTAACAGCACAGCCATACAGATGCTTAGTTCTGTCTAGAAGGCCTGCCGTGTGGGTGTGGACATTGGGATGAGTTTATGTGTTAGATAAAAGTGTTCATGATTCAACAACCATTGAGATGTATTTGAACATCTCAATGGTTGTTGAATCATGGACACTTTTACTCTTTATTTTAATTTGTTGATTAGTGTAGTATTTTAGTTTTAACAGAACTAATTTCTCTTTCAGTGACCAAAAGCTGTAGAGAGTGTCCTGATATTTAACCAATCAGAGAATGAATATATGGATTCTCGGTCATGCTTTGGTGAGTAACAAAGAACTTGCATTGTGTGGTGAATCATTATCCCAAATCTTGTCTTTCTCATGCATCTCTGGCGCTTGTGAATTGATTTAGGGGTGTATGGTTTGCTAATGTGTAATTCCTCCAATGTATGTACTGACTTAAGTCTTCCGTGTTGAATAAACGGTGAGATCAGGATCGGACGGCTTGGTGACGCATGCTTCGAGGAAGCATTGGATCAATCTTCGCCCAACATGTACCTGAGAGGGGTTGCTGATATCGATTTTTCTTAAATATAAAATAAATTGTTTGTTGACTGATTACTTGTTAGAGAAAGTAGTTCAGTTTTCACGACTCACAATCTCAATGTGTCATTGTAGCTAGGAGTTCAAATTCTTGTTCAGGTACCCACAGTGCCTGAGGGTTCCTCAGAGGTTGGTGCAAATTATTTCAGAACAGCCCGAGGTCAGACAGCAAGGAAAATGTAGTATATTGGGCACCAGCCACCTTAACTGAGGTTATTAGCTGAAGAATGCGCTCAACTCCAGTCTTGTAGGTATTTGGCAAATACTTCCTGGTTGAGAGAACAGTGTGATTTTTTTTTACAAAGTTGACAAAATGTCATTCGGAGGACACTTCCCAATAATTGCGAAAAAGACAAGACAATACTTTTTAACAAAAAATCATTAATTGGGAGCGAATGAGAACGATATATTGATTAAAAACAGTGTGTATGTGTGCGTCCTAGACCAGAATGTGTTTCCATTTTTTTTTTAGCAAATTTGTCTTTATAGCAACTCTACCAAACTTCTGGTGCCAAAACAGTTGACCCAATCTTAGGTCGGTTAACTGGAAGGCTTTTAAACTATATTAGGGATTCACTACTTACAGAACCATCTTACGTCTCACTCTGAACTTCCACCTCCATCAACACTTAGCTAAGACAAATTTGTCCTTCTCCTTTTGGTAAATAACTAAGGGCAAGCTGCTTTATACCATTGTGGCACTAGGACAGAGACAAGCAGTGAGTTATTGGAACGGACCTGCCCTTCAGTAGGGATGGGCTGGCCAAGAGCCTGGGTAGAGATGCGAGGTTTATTAAGCCAACGGAGTGTGCGGGTGACATGGGGGAGCTTAGGAAAGTTGGAAATGCACTTTCCGCTAGCAGTGTAACCACCAGTGGCATGTTGTCATCTGTAGCCTATCCAGAGCCACAGAAAAGGGTGTTTGTATTGCTGTGAGCACTGCAGGCTGGCTGGCTGTGTAGAAAAGGGTGTGGGCCACAATAATTCCTACGTATATGTCTACTCGGCCGCCTCGTACTCTCTGGTGACTACTGAATACACTGTGTCCAGTGTGTCTATACTGGACTCAGTGGCTGTTTTACAACATAGGGGTCAGATGAGGTGGCGGTTCCGACGCCTTGGGATATTTGGGTGTTGGCTGGGACTGTCTGGGATGCACCTAGTGGCTCCTGTCTTTTGTGTTCCTGCTGGTGATACAGGGCACATCGTCCTTGCACCTTTCGCCATCATCCGCATTAGCGTCATTTCCCTCATGACTACATTCATAATGGATATGACCCCTGAAAATAGAAACACCCCATCTATGCAATGAGGCTAGTTGTAATTACAGGAACATATTTTAATATTTTTCATTCATGTTTATTACAGCCGATGAGTCACACACTCATCATCTTGTTAGGTTGACCTGCTATGGTCACTGTCAACAACCGTTATGATGTATTTAGTGGAGATGAAAAACAGCACCATGAAAAACCATTGTTGGCCTTGTATGCCCAAGCAAAACGTACATTCCAAGTATACTTCAGTATTATACTTGTATTACAGTTAAATTTAAACATAATTCAATTTACTTTCAATAAGTACATGAAAAAAAAGAATGAGCTGTATGCCTAAATCATCAGTATTAAAACAATAAATGACCTGAAATATTTCAGTTAGTGTGCAATGAATTTAAAATATATGAAAGTTTAATTTTATCATTACATTATGGAAAATAATGAACTTTATCACAATATGCAAATTTTTTGAGAAGGACCTGTAATATATTAAACGTATATTTAGTACAAATAAATTAAAGCACAATTAAGTATACTTATTTACTTGTATGAGGACAGACTGTGCCCATTTACCAGTATACTGCTAATAAGTAATCTGAAGTCATATCTGTACCTTGGAAATGAAATTAGCACATTAAACAGTGCAAGTAAATCAAAATGGTATCTATCAGACGTTCCACTAATCTACCATTCAAAATAAACATATGTACAAGTGTACTCTTGTTATATGGTGTGGTAAATTATTAATCCTAATAAATTAATGTAAATAGCAAAAAATTAAGAAAGCTTCCTACAACTTTGGGGCAATAACTAGCATTGGGGCAATAACTAGCATTGGGGCAATAACTAGCATTGGGGCAACTACCAATGGGACCACCAAGTCAGCCAGAACCAACAAGCTCTCAGAGGACACTTCTCCTGGAAATGACCATAATTAGTTTACAGGTACACAAGGCACCTCTAAGTGCAAAGTGAAAAGGCATCTTAGGTCAACCATCCCTCCGGTCAACCTCTATAGTACATTAGCACAGTTTTTGAAGTATTCCTGGGCGCAATTCCCATATTGTGATCAAGGAATTTAGTGCACGACACCCCCACAGCTCTATGGAGGCTGGACCTGTGCTTTTGTAGACCTAGCCTGTTACAGTTGTTTTTGTTACCCATAAAATACAGAGTAATGCATTCTGAATTCAAAGTGTACAGAAATTCTGAATGAATGTTATTTAACTTTAATACACAGTTCAGGCAGAACAACATGTAACATAATGGCAATATGCTACTTACTATTGCTGCTACACTGTGGGCAGATTACTGTGTCTGTTAGTTCAGCAACTCAGAGTCTAGATTAACACAGGGCAACAACAGACTGAACCAGTTTGGAAAATGAATAAAATGTTATGTTAGCTCAATATAAAATGAACACAAATAAAATTAAGCCCATCAATTCTCTGGGTGGACCCTATAAAATGTGTAATAGTTCAACAGAATGTACAATTGAAACAGTAGCAGTACATAATGGCTAAAACAATGTTCTCCATCGTAGTGTCAATTAGTTTAATATCAACATAAAAGAAAACCTTTACTAAAATGTATCACTTCATTTTTTCCCCAAACAATCCTGTCCTCACTTCTGAATAGAGGAACACAAATAAATGTACGTTCCTTTAGAACGGGATGTGGTCTACAGTATCTGGGTCTCACTGCACGGCTCAAATCTCCTGGACAAGAAACCAACAACACAAAAACCTGACAGATTAAATGGGCCAAACTGTACTATTTCCTTTTGTTAGCAGAAGGCAGGAATGGACCATCTATTTATGTTAATTAAATAAATCTCTGTGTAAAACATGTTGTTCAGTTTAGTTCTTTTAATAGTTAACATTCAACATGAACTAATTATTTAACCTGGGTTACAAACACTGTAATTGTCTCTGCTGTGCAATCTATTCTGATTCAGCACCAATCAGCCAAGCTCCCAATCAGCACCCTAACGCTTAAATAGTGGACTACATTTGACAAGGGATGATTGAGACATGGTCAAAAAGTGTGCATTGCATAGGTAGTAGGGTGCTATTTTGATTTCAGCTGCTTTCTACTAAATCTAAACAGACAATGTGATTCAAAAGACTGGAGGTACATCCCGTAATGAATATGGGCAAAACAAGAAAGACAGGGTCACAGAAAGACAATTTGAGCTGAAGTACAATGAGGCACAGTTTGAGTGTAATTCCAGGGTCTGAAAAAGAGCGTTGCAGTGGAATGAGAGGTAACGGAGGCCTGAGGAGAAAGAAATGAGGAGTGCCACAATGAGACGCCAGGCAGGGAAAATATCCAAAATGGATACATTCATGTGAAAACGTGCTGCAGGGAGACGAAAACCAAGAGATGGGAGTTGGACGGAGAGACAAAAAATATTCAAAAGAGAGATGAATGAAAGAGACATGAAAATAGGGGTAATGAGATATGTACATGAGGGTTGGAGAGACAGAGCAGAGATGTAAAGGGCAAGTAGCTAAAGAGAAAGTGAAGGAGTGTGGAGAAAGAGGCCGGCGAATGAGGGGGCGGTTCTAGAGGAGGTTTCACAGAGCTGAGCTGTGAGTTAGTGGGGAAAACACTAAGGTGGTGTTACACCTTCTGGCTGACTATTCCTCACACAGGTTGAATTCAGATTGTCTGAGTAAAGAAGGCCACTCAATATTTTCCCCAGGAATCCTCAATAAGCCTGGATGAGAAAACGCCCCCCAATACAAATTTGATGCCCATCGTCATGGATTGTCGTGACTGATGTGAGGATTGTGTTGCTTTGCCCTCCAACGTTGCTTTGCAGCAAATAAACACGTCTGTTCAATCACATTTTGTTAACCACACTTGGACTTGCAGGGAGACCAGAGTTACATAAACATGGGCACGCGCATCCTCGCACATCCAAGCTCAGTCGGAAGGTATGTCTGCACACACACACCGGCCTGACTCCATGCATTGTCATTTTACGAGCTTCTGTCAGTTTTGTGTGTGTCGGAGCTACCCAAACCTCCTCCTATTCAAAGCTACCATTTCCAGAGTTACAAAACAGCAGCGGGAACAATGTTGTCCTATAAAACAGCAGCAGGAACAATGTTGTCCTATAAGACAGCAGACTGAATGAACAAAAGCAAAGGCACCAACAACAGCAGCCCGCATGAGAATGTGGCATTGTGCTTGCGGCCTAAGTAGGAGGGAGGCATGTGCCCCCAGGTTTGCCCTCACCCATAACCAAACAGAGCTGGATCTGTCCAGTTTGTTCCTCACGGCACCACTCCTGTCACAGAGATTTCCTCCGCCTGGCCAGAAAACATTGCCCCACTTGGTTTCGAGCTGTGCTTTTGCTGTAAGCATTTCGCCCTCTATTTTTTCCTCAGACTCTTCGGCTCCAAAAGCTTTTTCGGTTTGTCCTCTCTTCAGTTCCTCTCCCTCACTCCTCTATCACTCTCTTTTCGTTTCCAGGCCGGAGAACATTGCCCGATAACTTCATTTTCACCTCCATCATCCTAACTTTGTTTCCATAGGCCTTTGTCTGTGTCAGTGAGTGGGTGTACACGGCATCAGTGTGTGTGAGAGATCGAGAGTACATGTATGTTTGTAAATGTCGAAGAGTTAGGGTGGAGTGCATGCAATGCTTTCCTGCAACAGAATTAAAAGGTACATTGCAGGTTTCCTGCGATCGATACACAGAACTTTTATCTGGTTTGATATGAGAGAGGAGGAAGCTTTATCCAAACTGTATTCACCTCCACTCTGAGAATGGATGATTTTCAGCCACTAATACACTTTTATTTAAAAAAAGACTATATGAAACGTTGGTGGCCTCAACAGAGATGAGATGACGACCCACGCATGCAGACTTTCCTCATCTAACCCTGCTCATGTTGTGTTTGGGCTTCTGAGAGTGAGGGCTGAATTCCTTCACAGAAGCCAAGTTAAACAGCTTTGCATCATGGCAATTCAGGGCTGTATTACTGCGAATTCAAATGTTCAGTGGTCTGGTAAAACAAATTTAAACCATTTTCACAGCTCTGTTATGTGGGAAGGCCAGGCTGAGTGTAGGCTAGTTGAGTCTTGTGATGTAAACAGAGACGGAGGGACAGACAGAAGGAAACAGAAAATGTTCTCTTATCTAACAATCATACCAGGGAAAGCACAGGTCCTACAGTCCCAGCAGACTACTAACGCTGTTAGTAAATAGATGCCAAAACCAAAGCAGAATTTTCAAAATCACATTAGCATTAGTAACGTAATATAGGGTTTATTATTATTACAAACCTAGAATACTGGGGACATCTAAGGAACCCTGTCACTGTGTGGTGAGGCAGGGCATGTCCTGGAGATGTGTTTAGTTTGCAGGGTATATCTGCTTTAACATGGCATTGGAACAACAGATTAACAACAGATGCCTAAGATAATTGCCTCTGACTCATTAGGTAAGATTGCATTGACCAAGGTTGTTGGTCTGAATATTGCCGGAATATTTTGCTTCACTACTGTCAGCTACACATTTCCGTCAGACACTCCTTTCATTTCAGTTGCTGAGGTGACATTCAAATTAGGGGTGTTGTCCAAAACCAATCATCGTTGATTGGATCTCCAACCAATTTCTGTATCGAAGCCAATGACCAATATTCAAAATTTGTCATCACCCCCTCAGGCACTACAGTACCTATTGATGGTTCGAACCAATCAATGCAGATAGATTGTTTTTGAGAAAAACTTGCCTGGAAGAAACCTCAGTAAGATTGATGAAGCATTTAAAGGATTTTGGGTAACCAGGCAACCTTCTAATGACAGGCAAGGCTGTAGACTCAGAGCAAGATATTTGAAATCATGCTGCCAAATGACAAGCCCTGTGATACACATTGAATAAGTAAGCAGGACAACTCAAATACACTAAAACAATCTGTCTGTTTCTTAATCTCTTTATATTTAAAAGATTTAACTAATAATGTTATCCAGAGACTGTATCGAATACGTAGCTTTTCCAACAGGGCCACCATGAGAATCAAACCCACAACCAGGGTTGGGTAGTAGGGGATTACCTAATCAGATTACAAAAATCAAGTAACTAATCAACCCACATTACAATAAAAAAATTGTGTAATCAGATTACAGTTACATTGTTCAGGATTACCTGATTACATTTTATCAGGCAAACAATGCAACTTTTTTATGATAGCCTAACTGTTTTAATTTTAATTTGACAAGCAATTCATTTATTTCTCCACTAAATGTCACTATCATCCAATTGCCTGCTTAGTTTCTTGACAAGAAAAAGGTTCAAATCAAAACTGAAGATGGAGGAGCCGTGGACGTCGAAAGACAGAACTGTTTCATTTGGGAAATATGCTTTTACTAGTTGGCAATATTGCCTATAATTAGGATGGAAACGCCACTTTTAAGATTTTCCTTATTTTTGGTTTTGGTCAAATCGCCTTTTGAACGGGAGTGCTAGGGGCACTAATATGATAGCATCAACATTGCTATTTTTAAACACTAAGAAGGCTCAACACCACATGAAACTTTGCTAGAAGTATCACCAGGGGCTGTAGATATGAACTTGAACATTAAGAACATTGTTTGTATACACAGAGTTAACTAAAAACAAAGGTTTTGTACAATTCACCAGTTTGTGTTTCTGCTGGCTCCCATTTTGCCAGTCAAAAAGTGTTGATTGCCGAATGCAACGCTCCTAAAGCTTAGTTCCATATAAATGCACTGACAATTCATTGTTTTGTCGTTAGTGAAAAACAATATTGACCTTGTAGTTGAAAAAGAAGCCTCATATGAAATAATACTAAAATCAAGAAGTGAAAATGTCACGTGAGGTATCGCGTGGGTAGTTGTTGCCGGTGTAACAAAGTTTCACGCAAGAGTTTACGTCAGTTTAAATTAGATTATTTAGACTGATCTATTGAATGAAACCCCTTATTATTTGAATACATATTGCCATGAGCTAAGTAGCTATTATCATGCTTTTTATTGGATTTACAACTTCATGACATTTCCTCCTATGGAGTAGGTTTATTCACAATTGAAGATCGACACTTTTTGACTGGCATAAGGCAGCCAGCAGAAACACAAACTGCTAAGGTGAGTTGTACAAAACCTTTCTTTTTAGTTAACTGTGTACACAAAAAAAGTTCTGAATGCTCAAGTTCATATGTACAGCCCCTGGTGATACTTCGATCAAAGTTTCATGTTGTGTCGAGCCTTCTTAGTGTCTTAAAAAAAGCGATTTTGATGCAATCATATTAGTGCCCCTAGCACTCCCGTTCAAAAGGTTATTTGAGGGAAACCAAAAATAGGGAAAATCTGTGCAGTTTCTTTTCTAATTATGCATTTAAACTAAAGTTTGACTCGGGTACATTAAAAAAAGACCGTAGGTTGCATTTTTGCGAGAGTTACACTTTAACCTCTTAAGCCTCGCCCCCTAATTGTCAAATTCTGCCTAAAAAAACATACCCAAAGTTAAACTCTTGTTACACTGGACCTGAGGCAAGTACAAACATATGGTTGATGTTTTTTTAAAGAAAAGACCTTGACATTTTTGGATATGTAAAATTCATTTCCAACAAATATACACAGTGAATATGGCACAGGATGA
>JACXGM010014101.1:0-22397 GCA_016801145.1 Umbra pygmaea | reverse complement strand
TGTATGTATGTATGTATGTATGTATGTATGTATGTATGTATGTATGTATGTATGTATGTATGTATGTATGTATGTATGTATGTATGTATGTATGTATGTATGTATGTATGTATGTATGTATGTATGTATGTATGTATGTATGTATGTATGTATGTATGTATGTATGTATGTATGTATGTATGTATGTATGTATGTATCTTTCCTCTGGAATACAATTTAATAAAAACATAATTCAAAGATTAACATAGTTGGTCTGTCTGTCTGTCTGTCATAAACATAATCTTGAGGTATAGATTTAGAGTAAGGGTTAGGTTTAACGTCAATTATTCAGGGTGAGGTTTAGGAGTTAGGTTTTGTGTTTTTAAAAAATAAGGATTAGTGAATTTAATCTGAATGGGGTATTTTCTGGCGTGTGTAATAAAATGTTGGTATATTTGTCGTATGTACCGGTATATGTGTGTGTGTGGGGCTATAGCCTCTCTGATCAGTAGTAGCGATGACACTCCTAAAGAGCTGCTGTCACTCCGGCTAAGTGTCACTCTGACCCTAATAGAAGCCAACACACAGACACACACTTGTAAGGAGTTGTTAGCATTTCCAGTGTGTCAGGCTTGGTGACTCCAGGTCCTTTCTCTGCCCTGGTTGTTACCGATTAAAGACTGATTACTAGTTAATATCTAGATCTGACTCTCATTAGACACTTACAGGGCAAGAGGTTCACTCCACCGCACAGTTGCAAACTGTCACTCAGTGGGAATGAGAGAAAGAACAGGAAAAGGTCATTTCCACATCTCACAAAGCTTGTGGTGCATATCCCCAGTACAATTATGGTACAGCCTTTAGGTTTGGATCACAATTTACTATGTCAAGCCTATACAGGTTTGTGTTTTGTTGTTGTACACTGTAGGCTGTTCAAATGTCCTGCCATCGGAACATTCTGGAATTCTCTCAAAGCCGGCTGTCCCTGGGAACAATGGCTTCTCCTACACAAAGGACCCTTGTGTGTTTCTCTGTGTGTGTCCGTGCCACAGGGAAGGACTCATCTGGTCAGGGGCTCGATTAAGGGGACATGCCAATGTCCTCCCATGATGCAGATGAATGCTCTCAGCTCAAGCCTCAGCGTTGATTGCCACCAAGACCTGCAGGGAGGAGATCAACCTCTGACCCCCAGCAACTTAGTGTTCCACTCATCTCTTTTTATTTTATCTCTCTCTTGCTCTCTGGCATCCATTTAACTTGTGTCCCTGGCATACCTTTTTATGTACCTCTTGTTCTGGTGTGCTAACTCTCTTTTACAAACACATGCATGCCACCAATTGGCTTGCCCTCTGCATTATATTGCTGGTGGTCAGGTTTTGTTTACGTCTTTGATGGTTTGACTTTCGTCTACAATGCACAGGAGGACTCCTATAGCCCAGGGTGGGAGATGCATGCATGCACATACAGTATACACACAGACAGAACTAAATAGTTGTACCGCATTGCATCCCCAGGCATCTTCTCTAGCTTCTGTCAGAGTCATGATGCAATGAAGAGACACAAAGCATCTTGTAATACCATCCCACCAATCTGCACCTACTGAGATATATGCTTTATGGTCAGAAGGATTGAGGGCGGTGTTACAGAAAAACACTACACTGGAAAGGCTTGATGTTAGGGTTTTCCACTTCCCCTGTTTTTATATAAAAATGGATCTGACCCTAATGACAGATCCAGGGTCAGATGACATGACCTTGAATGCAGCACTTCAGGGTTGCCTCATCTTACCCCAGACTTAGGGAACTATAGATCTCATTGTGACCCTGTGACAGTTAGCTTTGCAAACGTTTGGCGTAGATCACTGGTTGCTCACAGAGATGATTTCACAAGGTCAACCTGAGGTCAGCTCAAACATTTCAGGTCATCAGTTTCATCCCACTTAGCAACAGTGGAACTGCAGTTTATAAATGTACTATGTTTTACTTTGAAACACTAAATACTTCCAATTGTAATCAAAATCATTCAACCCCCATTGCAAATTAGGTATATTGTGAAATGTACAGACTCAGCTGTTTGCAATGAACAAATCAAACAAAAGCAATTTATATTGCTCAACACAATGAATGCACCAAGTGGTTTCCCCAAATACAACTGAAAATGTAACTCATAATAATTACTCCAGTCTCAAATTTATTCAACCTTCTGAATAGAATCCCTTATAACAGCACATATCTGTGGCAGTCTGCAAGAACCCGTCGGATGTCGTGCCCACTCAGTAGTGGCTATAAGCCAAAAAAGATTGAAAATGTGTTTCCTGTCAAAATTGATATTTTTGATGTTTTATGTATGTTACACCCTTACCTTCATTGTAATGTACAAAATAATCATGATTACTTATGAAAAAAAAGAAATCAGTGGTTTTTGGACATGTTAGCTAGCCAGATTTTCAAGCCTTGTCAAATCGAAAGCTTTGTTACATCGCCTGCTCTTTTGAGTACTACAGCAGACAAACACAAACAACCAATCAGTGAAGTCAGGCTGTATGTATAAAATGTAGTTTTTGGCAGCTAGGAATCTCTCAATCAAAACAATAACAAAAGATGTACTTGGATGACGTTAGGAAGTAGCGTGGGATCATGGGATTTGTTGTCGTGGTCAATGTCAACAGCCGATCTAGCGTCACCGGCAGAAAAAATGTTCACTGATAAGGTAATGTATTGTTAAATATATTATAGCTTTATTCATGTTATATTTTTTACGGTTCCCTGGAAAATAGAGCAACTAGAGGAGTCAAAGGTTATATGACGCCATTAATGGGCGACAAAACAAAATGTCCCGTGTCTTTGAATTACATTACAAACTTCTCTGGGTTTGAAAGTCAGTGGAAACATTTATGAGAATGTAAGTACACAACAAAAAAATATATAATATAGCCATAGTGATTTTTTTTTAATGCAAAGTACGTTTTTTGTTATTGTTTTGATTGAGAGACCCCTAGCATCGGAAAACTACATACTGTACCTTTAAACTTTAAATAACTTGCTAAACGTTATTAATCTAGCCCTGTATTGTAAACTAACATTTACATTCACAACGTGATTAGGAACAAAAGGATTTCCTTTCTATTTACGCTATAGCAAAGTACAGTCCCATTTTTAGAAGAGGGTTCAGCCCGTGCTGCGAAGTGCATATCAGTTTTAGCTGGCAAGTTAAGAAAATAGGCTATGATAAATATATATAAATGTCATTGCAGTAATGTCATGAAAGATTACATTTTAAGCAGCAATGGATATCCTGTAACTTGTATCCATCTTTAATTGGAAGCGAGAGGCTCTTATTCCGAGAGTAGCAAGCCCCCTCCCTCCTCACATTTTCACCTTTGCGCCCCTGTTTGAACTTGAAGTTTAGTCAATCAACAATGAATAGATAACAGAGTAGCAGCTTGTTGACAGTTCAATTGTCATTAATATGGTCACTGTTGCCAACAACTGATATAGCTGTATTAATAGATTACTACACAAGTAGTCATTTATGAATCAATTGACAGCCAACTTCACATTGGCGATGCTCTCCATAAAAGATAATGGAGGATAAGACATGTAAAAATCACACAACTGTACTAAACTTGCTGAATTTGGCTGCTAACATAACAATACATTAAAGTTTTAGGCTATACATTTGTAATTGGAGTTAATTAAATTTTTTCAGGATCAGCTAGATATCCTGTCTTGAAACTGAAAAAGTATTTTATCCTCTCTTTTGTTATCGCAATGACATTTTTTATAAATACATATAATTGTTTGCATAATAATTTGTTTTAGTCGTTTTAATTGCATGCAACCAATATCTGCAGAAAATGTTTTAAAAAATTGTTCATAGATAGATAATCTGTTTGAAACAGTTGGGCAGAGTCTCGGTGCTTCCCTCATGCATCACAATAGAATTAGAATGAAACAGAATGGAATCTTTGAATGCGGAATTCTCCTCATGTCAAATTTACAATGATGTAACGTCAGTTGTGATAAAGATATCTGAGTGATTTGTATTCAGGAGAGTCTGTAGTTTCCAAAGATGTATTCAGCCCAGAAAGTAAATTTTTCACCATGTGAAGGGTTTCCCCAGGCCGCCACACATACAGTATATAAAAAACAGGTGTTGTCTCAAGCACACCTGATCCAACTGATCAAGGGCTTCATTACTTGCTCCAGGCATATTTGAGCTGGAACACATGAAATACCTGAATTGGCAGGGGTTTGTTGAGTGTCACGCTTGACTGCAGAAACATGGCTAAGACAAAATAATGGTATAGAAAGTTAAGAGGTCATTGACCTTCACAAACATGGAGCAGGATACAAAAAGATAGCGAAGATACTGAATATTCCCAGAGAAATTATTAGAAGCATAGTTCGCAAGTTCAAAGTTAAGTGAACAGTGGTTACACTACCTGGACAGGGCAGAAAAAGGAAGCTATCAATGGCTGCAACCAGATTTCTGACACGATAGATTGTGAAAAATCCTTGAGTGACTGCAAAAGACCTGCAGCAAAGATTGGTGGCAACAGGCAATGAGATTTCAATGAGGTTTTTACATTCCAGAACTTCAAAATGTACACTACTGACTCAAAAACACAAGAAAAGTTGCCTCCAATATGTTTTAAATCATATAAAGAAGCTATAGATGTTATGGGATTTTGTTCTGTGGAGCGATGAAACAAAACTAGAACTTTTCGGCACAATGGATCAGTGGTATGTCTGGAGGAAGAAGAATAAAGCATACACTAAATGAACACTCTGCCCACAGTCAAGCATGGTGGTGGCTTGGTGTTGCTCTGGGGCTGTTTTGAATCCTCTGGAACAGGAAACCTCCAGCATGTGGAAGGCAAGATGGATTGATTGAAGTATCAGAAAATCCTAGGAAAAAAAGTTTATGCTGTCTGTGAGAAAGCTGAAGCTTTGGCGTCATTGGACCTTCCAACAGGACAAGGATCCCAAGCATACCTCAAACTTCACCATGCTTGGTTGCAGATTCTACAGTGGCCATCACAGTCAACTGACTTGATCCCCATAGAAAATCGCTGGTGGGATTTGAAGAAGGCGGTTGCAGCACTTAAACCCAAGAATAGTACTGAACTGCAGGACTCCTCAGGAACGCTGCAAGAGTTCTGACTATGTGTCTGACTATAACAGCAAAATAGTGCTCTACGAAGCACTAAAGATGTTTGCCATAAAGGGGTTGAATAATTTTGAGACTGGATTAGTCATTATCAGTTTGCACTTGCAGTTGAATTTGGTTAAACCACTTGAAGCATTCCTTGTGCAGAGCTATTGCAATTGTTTTGTTTGATTTGTTCATTGCAAACAGCTGAAATTCTGTCAATTTTGACAATAAACCTGATCTGCATTGAGGTTTGAATAATTTTGATCACAAGTTTGTGGTAGAATAATAATAATTTTATAATAAGAACTTGACCTGGTGGTCCTCCATGTACACCTTGATTGACCTGGCTGTGTGGCATGGCATTATCCTGCTGGAAAAAAATAGAAAGATTTGGGAACATTGTCAGAGCAGAATGAAGCAAGTTTATTGCAGGACAACCTTCTACATTGCATGTATCATATGTCCTTCACAAAGACAAATCTGCCTGATTCCAGCTTTGCTGAAACCCTCCGAGATTATCGCCAATCCTCCACCAAATTTCACAGTGGGTGTGAGACGCTGTTGCTTGTAAGCTCCTCCTGGTATTTATCTAATCATTTGAGTTCATGGTCCAATCCTTATGGTCTTTTGTAAACCTCAGCCTGGCTCTCAGTTGCTTCCCATTGATGAAGTGCCTTTTACTACCTTTGCTGAACTTCAGCCCTGTCCCTTGGAGCCTGTTTGGAACTGTCCTCAGCATGCACTTTACCCCAACTGTTGTTGGTCACTTGATGTCATCCAACTGTTGTTGAGTGACATTTGAATGAGTTGGCGGTCATTCTTGTTTGTGGAGAGTAGTTTTCGCCCAATGCCAGTCTGTAGCATTGTTGTCCCCAATGTCTGCTGCTTGACAGTGTTCTTGTGAACCACCATCTTAGAAACTCGAAAGATGGAAGCAACCTGACACTCACTGTATCCCTGAGTACACTTGCATATTTTTCTTCTAACACATCAACTTTGAGGACAAAATGAAGAAGCAGGAATAATGGGCAAGCATAAGGATTTGAGCTAATTTGATAAGTGCCAAATTGTGATGGCTAGACGACTGGGTCAGAGCATCTCAAACTGCAGCTCTTGTTGGGTGTTTCCAGTCTGCAGCAATCTATACCTATCAAAAGTGGTCCAAAGAAGGTGAAGCGGTGACAGGTTCATTAATGCACATGGAGAGCGACACGGGCCTGTGTCGTCCAATCCAACAGATTGTAGCTCAAATTGCTGAAAAAGTGTATACTAGTTCTGATAGAAAGGTGTCAGAAAACACAGTGCATCGCAATTTTTTGTGTATGGGTTTGCTCTTTTTTTGACAGCAAAAGGAGGAATCACGTTGCATCATTTTATACTACCAACAATTCCTTACAAAACATCATGGAATTCAGAGTAAAAAATAACCTAAATTTAAAAACTCATGTAAGCTGGTTTTTCAGAATTTTTTACATAACGTACATTTATTATTATTGTCTGCTAGCTTCAAATCTGCCAAGTAGTTATAATGATGTCAATGCAAAATTAAAAGGTTAAACTTTTCAAAAGTTCTAACTATCCAGAGCTACTTACTGTCTAGTTAAAACTAGAGGGTACAGTTTCTGGGGAAATTGTAAAGTGTGCTTGCCGCCACCCATAGCCTCCAGCTGTGACTGGGCAGATTAACTGGGTGGAGTGGGAGGAGTTACTGGGTAGAGTGGTTGGAGTGGTTGAAGTAGCTAGGTGAAGTGGTTGGAGTGGGTAGTGTAACTGAGTGGAGTGGGCAGAGAAACTGGGTGGAGTGCGTTGGGTACCTGTGTGGTGTGGTTGATATGGGTGGAGTAACTTGGTGGAGAGGGCAGAGTGGCTGGAGTAAATGTGTGGTGTGGTTGTAGTGGGTGGTGTAACTGAGTTGAGTGGGTTGAGTACCTGCCTGGAGTGGTTGTAGTGGGTGGAGTATCTGGTTGGATTGAGTTCTTGCAGAACACTATCAGAAACTTAATTTCTGATTGGTTCTCTTTGTATCTGTTTTACTTTTCATCTCTCACTCATTCAACGTCCCTGCAGTCCCTGTCAATATTACTCGTTTTTTTGCTATTTGGATTGGCTTTTATTGTCCTATTAGATTGTAGATCACCCAGTCGCCCTCAGTTTCCCCCAAACGTCTTTGTCCCCCCCCTCTTACTCAGAGACCCTTACTGCTCTATCTGTTCTAACCAGCTCCCATAGAGATGCTGCCGCACTCTTTCTACCTCAACATCTTGGTCCACCCCCTTTACACACTCACCTTACTATATCTTTATCTGCCCACCAGGCAATGAAGCTATTTAACTCTGCCCAGAAATTCACTTCACTCATTAATCCCGCCAATGCTCTAAACACCCCATTCTCAAGGCATTTTGCCAAACTCTCATACTGATTTTACTCTGTTCGGCTGTGGATGTTGAAAGAAACCCTGGTCCGCCAACCAATGATGCCATCCCCACCCCCCAGATGCTCTCTTATGTAGACTTCTGCAATAGTAAAAATCTTAGGTTCATGCATATTAATATCAGAAGCCTACTTCATAAATTTGATTTATTCACTGCCCTTGCACACTCAGCTAACACTGATATCCTGGCCAAGACTGAATCCTGGCTCAGGAAACCCACCAAAAATTCAGAATTATCAATCCCTAATTATAATATTTACCATCAAGACAGGACCACTAAAGGAGGTGGAGTCATAGTCTATTGTAGACAGGCACTACAGTGCTCTGTTATCTTTTCTAGGTCCTTGCCAAAACAGTTTGAACTCTTACTTTTGAAAATTCACTTTTCTATAAACAAGTCCCTCACTGTAGCCACCTGTTACCAGAGATGACAAAAGTACTCACTTTCCATACTTAAGTAGAAGTACAGATACTTGTGTTAAAGTACTGATTTAAGTACTGATTTAACTTTATTACTCAAGTAAAAGTAACAAAGTACAGGCTTGGCAATTTACTTAAAGTATAAAAGTAAAAGTAGCCTTGCGAATGACAACCCTTTTTTATGCAAAAGCTACCTGGACCCCACAAATGTTACTAGAGTGCAAGCTGAGAAACTTCCATGGACATGTAAAAAAGGCTCTTATGTGCCATTGCCTACGTTTTAACTAGATGTCTGCCAATAGGCCTAAAACATCACATCTGATAATTGTGACAGAGATGGGACTCCAGGTTAATAAGATTCTGACTAAATGTGGAGTTGTGTCCCGGGCCCGGGGATTCCTGTCAGCATCCCTGTGTGTGTGCTCAAATATGTGTGTGCTCAAGTTCCCCATACTTTTAGAGTTACAACTAAGGGATGGCAGCAGTGTATTAGAAATTACATCTAGTAAATCTTTGAACATGGAGTGTTAATAATAATAAATGCAATATGTCAGTCTCATAATTTTAACAATTAAAGTACTATAAAAGTTGGGGAAATTACGAATTCAGTGTGGAAAAAATATTTATTAAATTGCAAATAGACATCCAGCAAAAGAAAAATGGCAAGTGATGTATAGCCGCAAATCTGTAGATGTGCATGGATTTGTCCTGAACCCCTTAAAGAACTTTGGAGCAACAAGTGTATACAGTCCTTCTGTATAGTGTAACGTGTCGTAATGTAATTTTTGTATAGGACAAATATATCGGTACACACCATTTGTGATGTTGAACGTGTCATAATGTTATTGTGTACAGGACAGTGAGTGAGTGAAAAGCGTGTGTGTGTGTGTGTGTGTGTCTGGGACGGACAGGAAGAGAGAGACCACAAAGTGTTCAAATGTATATCTCAAATTTGCAGCACATTTGTCAGGAGACATTCTTCATGGCTACTATGTCAAACCTCTCCCTCAGATAAGGCCAAGGATTATTGGGAATGCCTTGCTGCTTGTCGAATCTCTGGGATCTCCGTTTGATGATGATTTTCAATCATGTGATGTACATAATACTATGCTAACCGATACTATGATTTGCCGCGAATGAATGCCACCGAAACTGTCGAGTCGTCTTGTAGTGGTGCGTCAAATGCAACGTATATTTCCATTCAATTAGATTGAATTCGGTATTGATGATGGGAGAAATAATAAAGGTAACTTCACTGAAATTATTTGAAACTAAAGTAACAAAACTATTTTGTGAAATGTAAGGAGTAGAAAGTAACGATATTCATGTTAAAAATGTAAGGAGTAAAAGTAAAAAGTCGGCACAAAAATAAATAGTAAAGTAAAATAAAAATATCTTAAAAATCTACTTGAGTACAGTAAGTATTTGTACTTCGTTACTTCCCATCTCTGCCTGTTACAGACCCCCCTCTGCGCCCAGTTGTGCACTAGATAACCTCTGCAAATTGATGGCTCCCCATTTATCTTCTCGATGCCCTCAATCTCACGCAAATCATCAATGAACCCACCAGATACAACCCAAAATCTATAAACAAGGGAACCCCGATAGATATTGCCCTAACTAATATGCCCTCTAAATACACCTCTGGTGTCTTCAGCCTAGAGATCAGTGATCACTGTCTCATTGCCTGCGTCCGTAATGGGTCTGCAGTTAAATGGCCTCCCCTAATCACTGTCAAACGCTCCCTAAAACATTTCTGCGAACAGGCATTCCTAGTTGACTTAGCCCAGGTACCCTGGAAGGATTTTGACCTTATCACTTCAGTAGAGGATGCCTGGTCATTCTTTAAGAATGCCTTTCTTGTCGTTCTAAAACAAGCATGCCCCTTATAAAAAGTTCAGAACTAAGAGTAGATACAGTCCGTGGTTCACTCCAGAACTCACCGCCCTTCACCAGCATAAAAACATTCTGTGGCGTACCGCTTTAGCGTCGAACAACCCCCACAACCGGCAACTTTTCAAGGAAACCAGGAACCGGTACATACAGGTGGTTAGGAATGCTAAGGCTGGCTTTTTCAAACAGAAGTTTTGATTCCTGCAGCACTAATTCTAAAGAGTTCTGGGATACAGTAAAGTCTATGGAGAATAGGAACACCTCAGCACAGCTGCCCACAGCCCTAAAGCTAAATACCACTGATAAGTCCTCCATAGTTAAGAACTTCAATAAACATTTTGCCACGGCAGGTCGTGCTTTCCATCTGGCAAACCCCACCCTAACTAATAGCCCTCCACCCTCTGCAGCCTCCAGCCAAAGACACCCACGGTTCTCCTTTACCCATGTCCAGACAACCGATGTTCTCAGGGAGCTGCAAAATCTTGATCCCTGAATCACTATACTGAACTGAATCATTCAGTTCATTTAATAAAAGATTCTGATATTTTGACTCACTGAATCATTTAATTAATCTTTTTGTTCTCCTGCTTTATTCTATAATAGCACTGAATTAAATGTTTCCAGCACACAAAAACAGACTAACCATATTTTTTTCCAATATAAGCAAATTATTTAGTCTGCATAAAGTAAACCTTTGTCAATGTAAGTTATGCCCAACGTAAGTTATGCCCATCATTACCTTTGACTATATTAAGATGTGACACAGACCCTATGTTATTATTGTGTTAATTATGTTAATTACTTGAATTATTTAGTTAGCTCAACATATATTATGATATGAATATGAACAGCTTTAAAAGATTACTTCAGTTGTAATATGTTATACTCTATTATTATTCTGTTTGGCTACATTGTCTATTAGTGTATTATTGGGTTAACATATTTAATAACATTTGGTTAACATGTTTAATGCACATCATTGTGAAGAGGGAAAGGTACATTTAGAATAATCTGATGAGTAAAGTATTTTGTAAAACAAATTTTAAACAAGTTTAATTTAATTGAAATGCTTTAATTAGTATGTCCAACATTCCATTAAAAGTAGAATAATTTATGAAACTGTAGTCTACAATTACTATAAACTATCCAACTCAAATAACCTTCATTGCTTATAATTTCCTTTTTGTATTGGCAAATACACAATTTGTGTAGCAGTGTTCCTGACATGTTGTACAAACTCCTTGCTGATTGGATTGTGTTCACCAAGTCTGGGTTTATAATCTTTTTCTCACTTTCTGTTGCACGCTAGACTGTTTCTGAATATCAGTTGGAGATCCTTTAAGGCTTGTTGAATTGTCACAAACCTCGAAAGTTGACTGAACTCTGTGTGACCTCATAGGCAAGATCTACGTGATTCCCATAACTTGCGCAGAAGTAATTCCCCTGAACAAATCTTTTAGAGCAGCGATTCAGTACACCCAGTTCACTGAAAAGACTTGTTCGTTCAGGATTCGCACATCACTAGTCTGCTGCTAGCAAGAAACACTGACAAACGTACTCTTCTAATCATTACAGTTGGTATCTAGTTAATGCAACTTATGATATAGGATATAATAATAAAATGATAATATTGTACTATAAGCAATTATGGAGAGATCAACATAATCAAATTATTTACAGGATTATCATTCATGATTTCAGTCTTAACCGTCTGTGTGGAGTTTTGGTTTGCCGCGTTCAGCTATGTGTGTGCTGGATTAGAACTCATTCGGATTGGCTGCCCTGATCGCTGATTTTTATTGTCCCGTTTGCGATTGAGTGAAAAGAAATCCGATTTGGATATAATAAATTTTAGGTCTACTCAGTAGCGAATTGTGATTTAAAATGTAACAAAGTACTTTACAGAGTGAAATGCCTACTTAAATGAGAGTAAAATTACAGACTTGAAAAAATACTCATGAAAGTATAAGTACCCGAAAAAATACTTAATTACAGTAACAGGAGTAGTTGCAATTTGTTACTTCCACCACTGATTATTATTGTATTAATATAAACACAACACTTTAGTTTTTTTTGCCCAATTTATCATTAGCTGAACTCAAAGATCTAAAACGTTTTCTATGTACACGAAAGGCCTATTTCTCTTAAATATTGTTCACAAATCTGTCTAAATCTGTGTTGGGCAGCACTTCAATTTTGCCAAGATAATCCATCCACCTTACAGCTGTCGCATATCAAGATTCTGAATAGACATGATAATTATTGCATAGGTGTGCCTTAGGCTGACCACAATAAAAGGCCATTTTAAAATGTGCAGATTCATCTCACAGCACAATGCTACAGATGTCGCAAGTTTTGAGGGAGCTCCCACGCAGTGATTTAAAGCCACAAAATGTGGATTCAGTACCACGGCCAGCTCTGCATCCTACTGAAATCTTTGTCATTCTGTATCTCCATCACACAGTTCTGGAGGCTCTCAGGGGTGCTAATCATTAAAAACGCCCCTGGTTTCCCAGGGTCATTTTTTGGGGGGGGGTAAAGAGGACTGGCGCGGGTCGGCTGAGGCAGTAAGGACACAACGGTCCCTGACTGGCTACAATGACAGAGTGAGGGAGTCACTTCTGAGCTGGTCGGTGGGGGTCCCACTGCCGGTCAAAGTCCCACGGGCCAAAAGTGGGGTATACCACCACCGGGAACTTCCTGATCCCGCTAGCCCAGGATGGCAAAAGCTGTACGGGATTCCTTGTCAGGACAGGTGGGCATGCCAGGACATTCCAGGGGCCTTGCCGGAGATAAGGGTGAGGGTCCTGGCTTTAAGGAAAATGTTTTGGGGTTAAGGGTGTCTCTGGGGCTGCACCCCTTGATAGGGGGTAATGTAATGGTTGGCTGGACCTTCCTTCCTCACTGAATTCCTGCTCAAACATGTATGGTTGGATATTACCACTCAATAACACTTGATCAAAGTTGAAATCATCCAGCTCTTCCAGTATTTTGTCCATTGTAGAAAACAAACTCCCTCTCATAATCGTATTTAGTTGTACATATTTACTTATTTACTTCTAGACAGTTTGGAAACCTATATCGGGCTATGTTGACATGTTTTGGCATGGTTCCGATCCCATCTATCGGAAAGATATCAGTTTGCATCTGTGGTTGGTTTGTCCTCCAAACAATCAAAGGTATGCTTTGGTGTTCCACATGGTTCTGTTTTGGGGCCGCTACTGTTCTCGCTATACATGTTGCCTCTTGGTGATGTCATCCGGAAACACAATGTCAACTTTCACAGCTATGCTGATGACACACAGCTGTACATTTCAGTAAAAAAGGGCGAATCCCGAAAACTGCACACCCTGGAAGACTGTGTTTTGGATATAAAGAGTTGGATGACAGAAAATTACTTACTTCTAAACTCTGAAAAAACAGAAATGCTTGTTTTAGGTCCCAAGAAACAAAGAGACCTGCTGTCAAATCTGGCAATAAACATAGATGGTTTCACAGTCATATCAGAAAAAACTGTAAAAGACCTTGGTGTTACTCTGGAACCAGATCTCTCTTTTGTCGAACGTGTAAAATATATCTAAAGAGCAGCTTTTTTCCATCTCAGGAACATTGCAAAAATTGGAAATTGTCTGTCAAAGAATGATGCAGAAAAGTTAATCCATGCTTTTGTTAACTCAAGATTGGATTATTGTAATGCTCTCTTTTCTGGCTACCCAGACAAGAAACAGCTGGTGGAAGGGCTTTCTCATATAGAGCTCCAATTCTGTGGAATGATCTGCCAACCCATGTGAGAGATCCAGACTCAGTCTCAACATTTAAGTCTATGTCTTTGGGGGTTTCGGGCCAGGTGTCTGTCAAGGCAATTTGTGAGAACTGCTGTTGTAAAAAGGGCTTTCTAAATAAATTTGATTGATTGATATTTACCAGAGGAATAACCAACTACATGTTTTTATTATCCAGTGAACTTGACAAATAAAGTTCAGGAAGTTAACCAAACTTCTCCCTTGAATCTAGTTGTAGTTTTCAAAAATCACTACAGTGACGTCACTGTAGTGAAATTTGGAAACTTACAGTGGCCGATTTGGGAACTTCAGAACACATTGTTTTTAGTGACTGTCATGGCAGAAACATGACCAACACAATGATTTTGAGGTGTTAATGGATCTGGAGTGTACCTTTAATAATTTTGGCTCCAGTGCTTGCAGGAACATCCAACTCTTTAGAGATGGTCTTGTAGCATTTATTTTGACCATGATTGGCATTTTCCTTCTTTCTAACCTCCTTAAATAACTTTCTGGTTTTCCTTCTCTTTTGTTGTTCAGTTCAGTCATGTTCAGTGTGATACACACAGTGACAGAAAACAGTAGAGTCGTTTTCTCCATTTCAACTGTCTTAATGAGGGATTATGTGGTTGAAGAGACCTGTGATACTAACTAAAAGAGAATGCTTTACTCAAGGTTTAACTAGAATATAATTATTTCAAATTATATTTTAAATCTTCATAACAGAAGTCAGTGTATACAGGATGCAAACGAGAACCTTGACAAGTCTGAATGGTTTTATAACAATGTGATTTGGCCTGATGAACTGAAAATAAACTCTTTGGCCATAACCAAAGAAGGTATTGCTTGGCTCCATTATGCTTTAATTTTGTCTGGCAGCCAGTGGAACTGGCAAAACTGAAAGTTTGGAAGGAGGAATAGATTCAACTATATATCAACAAATCCTACAGTAAAACCAACAGTCAGTTACAGTAGAACACTAACTGTGACTGACAGTAATCCTACAGTAAAACCAACAGTCAGTTACAGTAGAACACTAAAGCTAAAAATATGTTGTATATTTTAGAAATAAAATGAAAAAAGTAAAGTGTAAAGTGTTTCCTTCTCTGGTTGGTTTGGTACTATGTACCTTGCTTACTGCAGAAAAATATTTGGTATAGATTTTTACTCACCTATGTTTTTAATAGTAGCACATTTATGTGATCATGCTATGGCATTGAGCTACCCTAAAGCACACAACCTATTTCCAAGAAGTTGGTTGTTGCATGCAGGGCCGGATTATGAACAAAGCAAATGGGGCCTGGGCCCAGGGGCCTCTGACCATTGGGGCCTCGGGCTAAAAGGCAATTCAGGCCCCTAATGGTCAGAGGCCCAAGAGATAATATATTGTGAATACAAAATGTAGATAGAAAGACCAATGGTGCTTGAATATTGAGACCCTGTAGCCCATCAATTGCCCCGTGACTCTACTTTCTACACCTCAACCCATACCAGGGCCCTTCTACAACTCATACCAGGGTTGCCTGGCTCCAAGAGGAAGATGGATGGTCACAAACCAACAAAGAAAGCCTAAATGTTTGAATTATTATGCCAGGAGACACATAAATTCACCCAACATCAATTTGATAAAACTGGTGGAGAGCATGCCAAGACACTTGTGCCAGGTGGTATGTACATGTAGATTGTCCTTGGTTGCATGGTTCCAATACAGTTGTCTAACAGTTTTTTCTGTCTGAAATAAGGTATATGGACATTTGTGAGGAGATGCAATGGGACACAAAAATTATAGCTGGAAAGATTTGCAAGGAAGTGTGGGAAAAATAAATTAATAATTTCAAGAATAGAAAGAATCATAGCTGGCTATAGAAAATGTTTGGAAAGTTATATCTGCATAAGGAGTTACCAAGTACTACATCGAGAGGGTGCCCAAACCTTTGCACGCTTCAACTTCTCTTTTGTTTATTGAATCTATGGAAAATGCAAATAATAATCCTATACAAATGTGCAGAATAGAGTCACGTTTCACTTTGTACCATGTAGATGTCAGGTCCATTTCTGTTCACAGAAAGATTTATCTTAACATTTATGCCCAAACATTTGCATAAAACCGCTTATTGGTTGCCATCTCACATATTTGCACATGACCTCTGATTTTTTTTGCATAATACTGTTATTTCCTGTCTGTTTATTACGGATTGTTTTTTACTTTCATGTAACTAATTGTTGTCATGCAATCATTATGCCTTTGCCCATGTTGTCAATGTAAATTGGCTTGCCTGATTAGAATAAATTGAATTTATTTAGAAACAGAAATATCCAGAACAGTAACAAAACTGTTCAGGGAAGCAATTTTTAAGAAAAGATTGCATCCTTGTTTTGAACCTCATGGAATAATTTGGTAGACTTTAAATGTATACTTACAGTATATGCTTGAGGTTGGTGAAGCAGTCTAAGCTCCTAAATCTGGACCATTGCTGTCCCATGGTGCTGAAGGTTAAAGCTTTGGCCCATGCTTTTTCAAATCATTTAACTTTCTCTTCATTCTTCCCATGAAAACCCAACACTTGAATCAAAATTCCCCTTTGTCTCATTCCATTCATCAAATTGCAGGTGCATGCTGCACTGTTTGCTGAGTGATTTACAAAGTGGGATTTGGTCTGGACGTTACACACACACAGTAGTAAAAATGTAATCTGCTTTTGAGAATAAATCATTATTGTGGTGTTACTTTCTTCACTAAAGTATCTTGTCACAGTTGGGGCTTTAACTCACTGCTATACTGTTTTGACGGTTGAATAGGATAAAAGCATATTTAAGAAGAAGAGTTTGTGATGCTGTTTTATATTTTATTTTAGCTGTCCTGTTCTTGAGTGGAGTGTATGCTCTTATACTACTATTGAAACACACCTTACATGGATAGACATGAGAGAGAGACTAACCGCAGGAGATATCTAAACACACTTCAAGCTAAATTATACCAAGGTACATTATGTGAAACGTGTCCTCTAACTACGGCAGGTAGACACTGTTATTTTCACCCTGAGCATTCGTTATTCTACCTCACCTTCTGTGTCACATTGAATATGCAGGCGGAGGACTTTATATAATGTTATCTCCAGCGGTGAGTCATATGGAATAGGTCAGATGTTAAGGAAGTCTCAACTGGACTAAAATACTTGTCACGAGCAATATCTCCCCCAAGACATGAGGTGTCTCCCTTCATTGTTGTGGTTTTGTGTGTGATGAGTGTGGATCAGTCTCTACAGTGTTCAGGCATGCCGTTAGCGTCCCAGTAACATAGCATTAGTTTCCTAGTCATCTCAACATTGCGGCCCTGTCTGACCAACTTCCTCACGCTCCAATACACACACCTTCTGTGGCTGTGGAGCACCGTTCAAGTTCTCCTCATTTCCTTTATCGCTACTCTCTCTCTCTCCCCTTTCTGGCCCCCCTCCAGGCCATGGCTGAGAAGGCCGCAGCATGAGCCTGCGTTAGCGCCTCTTGCCTCCGTTTTGTGTCATTGTAGCCAGGCATGGCCTGAAGGTGCAAGTCCTTGACTTCCAGAGAGAGCTAGACTGAGCAAGAGAGAAAGGGATGAGAGGGTGAAGATAGGAAGAGGGGATGGATTGCCTTTAGATCACTTCTCCCTCTTCATGTCTTGGGTTGTCGCGAGTGCCCGCAGGCTTCCTGGAGGGGAATGTGATGCCTGTTAAGGAGCTCCCAGGAAGGCGGGCCCAGCTGAGTGCGACACAGCGATAATCTGAGGGGAGATCTTCCTAGAGCTTAGACGAATTCTGTCACTGGAATTCCAATGCCTCCAGACCACATTTCAGACATTCAGGAGGAGAGAAGGGAAAAATGGAAATGGGGAGTTAAGCTGATGGCATCTCTGAAATGCAAAGGCATGGAAGCAGGGGCAGGTGGAAAGTTAAGGGAAATGAGGGGAGATGGGTAAGGCAACGTCTTTCCCATTCTGTGCATGGGAGAGTTTAGAGAGGAGGGAGGACAAGGTTTTTTGGTTAAAGGGGAACAGTATTAGGAAATGTAGACAGGCAGCGGTTATATGCACGTAAATAGGGGTTGATAGGAGGAGCCTCTGGGAATTGAGGGACGGCGTGAAGTGGGTGAAGTCTGAGGGTGTGCTGAGTCTGAGGGCAGGAAGTGGGGGTTAGAGGGGTCACAAAGTGGTTTGTGTGGAAAAACCGAGGTTCCTTGGAGCCCTGGCACCTTATGGCATGGCCTGGAGTGAAACAGATGCTGCCAGCCTTGAGTAGGGCACAGATGAGACCATTTAGAAGGAGAGGACGTGCCTTGTCTTACAGAGAAGGGAGAGGCAGTTAAATTATAATGCCCTTCAAAAGCAACACGACTAAAACAAGAGTAGAACTAAGGAAATACTTTCAAAATTTGCACATATTTTCCCACTTTTAAGAGGGTAATGTTACAATGGTTTGAAAATGAAAAGTAAGAATGATATGAATCACAATAAGTTATGCATACAAATGTCCTGTCTCCCAAAAGTTTTACACCAAAGTAAAATATGGTTCCTGCTTTACAGAGGGTTGGAAGATTCTGTGTGGACTGTAGTTTCCAAACCCACACGGGCACTCTCACTTTTACAAGCATCTGTATATTACTGAAGCTGCTTTAAGTATATTTTTGCGTAAGTAATACATCCCCATTGTTACCTTCCTCTTCCGAGCCTGAGTGAGTAGCCGAGGAGGTGTGTGTATGTGTGTGTGTACTAGTGTGGATTGTGTCTCACATTAGCCTTTTTCCATTAAAGCAATTTCACCGCCCATTGTATTCCTGAAGAGGACCTGGGAAGTCACTAATGGTGTCACACTCACACAGGCACACACACAACTCTCACGGTGTGCTATCATCACCTGTCGCCTGATTGCTGTGTAAAACACACACATTAGCATAGATTGAGACACATTATCACTCCTGATTATGTGACGCTAAGAGGTTTCATACAAAAAAAGACCTCACACCTTTCCTCAACAATGCCTGGCGTTACTGAGATAAATGCATGTTTCAGAATAGCCCTGCCACTCCAGAAGCCTGGAGACTGTGGTGGTGGTTTTAATGGTCTCTTGTTATTTACATTCATTAGAAGCAATTGTATTATCAAGACTAATATAAATATTGCAGTTGAAATACCATTGTACATATCACTGCATTTGTTGATTTAAAAATCAAATCCATAAGTATTCGGAAAGTTATCCTAAAATACTGTAGTATTATATACAGTACACACACACACATTTACATTTGAGTCATTAAGCAGACACTTTTATACGGACATGAGTCAATATGAGAGAGGGGACAGCGGGAGGTTGTGCAGGTGGTCTGCTCTTGCCTGTCTTGATGAGAACAGGAAGTTTTGGACATGTTCAGTATGGCAGACATATGCTGTGCTCTGAGGTCAGTGTTCTCTCCTCTCTGCCATGTTTTCTTAACCTCTTAGGGATCAGCGTTGAACCAGCGGGACTTTTGGTCAACAAAAGAAGTTGACTAGAATTACAGCTCACAAGTGCAATCTTTGGTTTATATAGACATGTTTCATATGTTTAGAAAGCTCAGAAACCCACAAGTTTAGCCAATGTCTCTATTTTACAATAGCTCTGACAACAATAACATGGCACATAATAATGTGAGAAATGTGGCTTGTACACATGCCACAAGGTGGATTAGAATCACTGCTCACAACTTTGGGTATGTTGGAATTTGACCATCAGGGGGCAATCCTTAAGAGGCTAAGTCCTGCCTTCCTAATGAGGTCTTGTTACATCTGTCGTCCCTCACTTGTTAAAGGGGTGGAGGGTACACAGGAGGAAGTAGAGAAGAGGCTGTCAGTGTGGCTCCTTCCTCCTGTAGCCGACCAGCAATAGTGCCTGACAAACACAAAAGAGAGAACTCTACCCACACTTCACAGTTTGTACCAATTTTACCAGAAAACTTGATAGTGTTTTTCCCAATTATTGGGATGATTGTGTTTTAAATGTTGTTCATCAGCTTGATGTTATGAGCCAAATCCCCACTTTAAATGATAGGACATTGTTTAATGAACAAACTAATCCATAACATCCTTCTAAAAACAATACATTTCACAATTATTGGCACCCATGCATTTGCTAAATATGCCCCCTACCTTTGCCAGAATACATAGCAAGGGATCATTTATCCATGCATTATTTATCCAGATCCTACAGAGTCCTTTCCTTGCTCTAGACTAATCTACAGTTTTCCTGTTATGTTTATTAAGGTGAACCATTTTTGTGTGTTTCTGTTAACAGTGTCAGTGCCAGACATTTTTCACTGGAGGTGCTAAGGGGGAGAAGGTTCAATGCATGGAGGTGCTGACATGAACTGCGTTCATGCCTGCTCAGGCGACCTGCACAGCTTTCTTACAACTCAGTGACACAAGTGTCTGTTCAATAGGAGAAAAAAAAACATTTCACGATCTCAAAGTTCTATGCCTAATTCCCATTGAGACATAGAAAAATCACCATAAGGCTCCTCTTAAAACTATGAATAAGGGAAAGCACAATTTTGCAGCGCAAAGTCGGAACGCAGGTGTCTTTGCTAGTTTAAGACCGACACAGTTGTCAATTTCCCGTCAGGCGCCCGCGTTGTTTAAATAGCAAATGCAGCTATGCCCATTTTTGCGCCCATGGGAGTGCTCGTCTAACAGGGATGTGTGTTCAGAATAATTCTGGGTGTATTGCTATCTTGAGGCATCGGAAAGTGATTGCGCCATTGACCAACAAAAACCTGGTCTAAAGTCTATGGCGCAGCATGTCATAGTTATTTTAACAGCAAATTAGTCAAATGCACCTATGGCATAGGCACAGCACGTGCACACTATGCTTGTTGCACACACACAGGGAAGCGAAGCAGCACACGAAAATGCAAAAGATTACAAATAAAAATATTACAGTGAAAATCCGCCGTCATAATAGCAATGCGTGAAAGGTACAAACGCACCTGGCTCTTAAAGGGAATGGGAGATTCTGATTGGTGATTATTGCATGTTACGCCCAAAACACGTCTATGAATTAATGAAGACACTTAGTACAACCCTTTTAGACCAGGTGTCTGGTGCATGGAACCTTTTATCCGCTGTCCAAATAGCAAAAGTGGATTTGGACATGCCCAAAGCGCACTTGCGCCATGCGCTTCACGCCATGCGCTCAGATCGTTAAAATAGGGCCCTTTGTGTCATTGTAAAAAGTCCAAAGTAAATGTACAAGGCTGGGTTAATCTGTTTTGGGAAGTTCTTAATTAAAACCAATGACCAGGTAAAGGGAGTTCATAAATAACCATTGACCATAAGGAATCATTTTTTACTCTGTTTTCAATTAATTGATGACTGTTTAGGTGTGAACTCCTTTTACCTGGTCATTTGGTGTTAATTGGTAGTGCTGGGGGGAGGGCACATCCAGGTTGGCAACGCAGACTTCTAAATTCATAGCAGCATATCATGGCTCTATCAATAATATATTTTTAATCCTCCACTGATTGAAAATGTATTCATAGAGAAAATTGTGAAGTAGGAAAAAGAAGTCTGCATTACCAGACCAATCATGAAGAAGCACGAGCTGGCATTTCCTCCTTGTTGGCAGAGAATTGTTTGGAAACAAAAAGGAAACTTATGAGTTTTCAATGTGAAAGACCATTCGTTTTTCACCCAAATCCTTGTTATTCCACAAACATATCTCATGCATAGTGGGTTGACCTGTTCAATGTGCCCAGAGAATAATATGATGTTGAGGAGGTCTTCACTACGGACCGGGCTCTATGTCTTCCTCCTCACCATCCTTATGATTGTGCAATCAAATGAATCCCTGGCTCTACATTTCCCTAATCCAGGCTGTATACCATCTTTGCACCTAAATGGTAGGCACTGGAATCCTAAATCCAAACAGCTCTGACAGTAGGTTATATTCGCCCTTCTTCTCCTCTGGGGGCTGGGTCTTGTTTGTTGTAAGAAGGATGGGGGCCTGCACGCTTGTATTGATTTGACATCTCAGTTAAGAATACGTATCCTTTACCCCTCATGAACTCTGCTTTTGACGCACTTCAGGAAGACCACCACATTCATCGAACTGGACTTACATACTGCTCACCATCTCACACCTCTAGGTAACTTCGAGTACCTGGTTATGCCTTTTGGCTTGACAAATGCTCCCGAAGTGTTTCAGAATTTAATTAACGATGTACTGAGAGATTTTCTTGGAGACTTTCTGTTTGTTTATCTAGATGATATCCTGGTCTTCTCTCCTGATGTCACCACTCATGTCCAGGATGTCCGGCAAGTCCTCCTGGATCTACCTGTATCTTTCTCTATTCCTGTTCTTTTACATAACAGAAAGTCTAGGGCTGTCTCAAGCCAGATAGCAAACCCCTCTAATCAGCCTGATCTCCTAGAAATCCGTGAGACTGCCACGGAATATGAACCTCAGAATCCGTGACAGTTCCACGGAATGGCCGAAAATTCTGTGAAATGGACACGGATCAAATTCCGTGACAGTTTCACGGAAAAGTCCGCGATTGGCGCACAGTGAGACCTTGCTGTTAATTCGATGTAAGCCTTTCCCAAACCCCTAACCTAACCTTAACCACTCAGAAACCTTGCTGTTAATTCGATGTAAGCCTTTCCCAAACCCCTAACCTAACCTTAACCACTCAGAAACCTTGCTGTTAATTCGATGTAAGCCTTTCCCATA
>JACXGM010014100.1:0-22397 GCA_016801145.1 Umbra pygmaea | reverse complement strand
AAAAAGAAAGATTAGCACGTGGGAAACTCTGATACAATCGGTGCTTTTCATTTGAATGTGCTTGTCTGTGCCATAAAATGCTGTTTCCCTATTCCCTAGGCTTAACTGGATTGAGGCTACAAAGTGACAGAGTGTACAATTATAGCCTTACATTGCAAGTATAGCACAGCAGAGGACTGCTAACTGACAGAGCAGAGCAGACACATATATCGCAGACATGCAACACACTGCAGACATTTTCATATCTCAGACAACAGAAATAGAAGACAGCGCTTTGGCTCAAAGTTGAAATGGGAGGGATTGCCATGTCAGTCATCTTAAGGCTTGTTTCACACCGACACAGCAGGCATCAGACATTAAGTATAAGCCCATCAAATGTTTGGGTCTAGATTCATATCTGTCAGCTGTTGGTTTTCTTTCTGTGCTCCAATTTCAGTGTGAACATAGCTATTAAACCTTGAACTAGATATCTCAGATAGATAGCTATGTAGAAATAACCTTTTAGTCTTTAAGGCATGTGATAGAAATATATTCACATTCTCTAATGTTAGGCAATTAGATGACTAAGTATTAAGACAAATGTTTTGAATCTATTAAACAGTCAAAACTGTATAAACACAGTGCACTCTTTATTAGATTAACGTTGAAGCATTCAACTGCACTTAGACTCTTGACGTTTCCTGGTTCATACTCACATTGGGTAGAGGTAGCCACTGTGGTGTTTGGTTTTCATGCTTATTCGTGTTATTGTAAAAGTTTATTGTCATGCTTTTGCCTGCATGCGGTGCAGTATAGCCTCCAGAGTACAGCATGCCGAAGTTTACAGTGTTGTGCTTAAGGACAGCGCTCTGATTGAAGGGAAACAATTACATGACATGAGTAAATGGGTGAGCCACTGGGCAAACGGGTTTGCACCAACACACATTGCGTAGCTGCAACAGATAAAGTGAGCTTGACAAACAGAACAACAGTACAGAGTTACTACATTACCAAGACAAAACACATTGGATACACGTATGGATACAATATGGCTACTGTACAGTCGCTATATCATACAAGCAACATCATGGACTTTCAAAGCACTTGGGTATATTGTCAAGGGGTAGTTACCTGGACCAAAATAAAACCTATTACTGGAGCGATTATCAGTCCAGAACTACTTAGGCTTTATATGTGGTAGGGAAACCCACTTAAATTGTAGTTGCACAAACAGCCCTATCTTGTTTAAGTACTGTAATAACAGTAACAGTAGAAAGAAATACAGTATCCTTCAGAATTTTAAGAACCTTTGTTAAGATAAGTAAAAAATGCTATGAAAACATTGTTATTATTAACTTAATCTTACACTCAACATGAGAGAAGTCTAACAAATAAATTAGGTAAAACTGCTTTAATATATATAAGAGAAATTGAGGGGGGGGGGGTGAGGTAGACCGGCGTGTGGTGGAAAAAGAGCACAGTCACACAACCCTGGTCTTACAACCCCATCATGAAGTGGGCTTTATGTAGGCTGCTACACCCAACTCAGTTATGATTAGGTAAAGCTGTTTCAATATATATATAAAAAACATTGAATTTGAGTAATTTACACTCTTATCAAGAGAAACGTACAGGAAGCATGGAGACGTCCCCTGGAGCAACAATAGCTAAAAGACACCACAACATTTGGCACAGTTGGGAAGCAAACTGTTAACCGTCCCACTACAAGGTCTCCCTAACCACTGAGCCATCTCAACCCCCATTTTAACTTAAGAAATACATATTTTTCCTCAAAAATGAATCATGTTGATTGGTACTCCTAGAAATGTAACCAAATTTTAATGAAGTGTCCAACTATTGCTAATATATGTGTAAACATAAATATGAGTTCACACTACATGCCAAACCTATTTTGTCATCCATGAAGGTCAGAAAACACAAATTACCAGAGACAAAACTATTTTGACAGTATTATTTTAGGCAATGGCTATGAAAAATAAGTACTATGCCAAAAACATCTCCAAAATCAGGGCGATAATTAAAATCAACTGGAGTTTTGTTAAATCTGCCTGGCAAAAGACCAAACAGAATTCTGCCCCACACACAAAAGGGATGGTTTGAGAGTAGAACAATGAGATAAGAATAACAGTTGGGGAACTTGGTTTGCTGACATTGGTTGAACTTGGTGTCAACCAATCTCCAAAACTATAATTAGACACCACCATAATGCCAACATGCTGTTTGGAAAACTTGCCAGGAGAAAGCCTCTAGCCTCACCAGCGCTTGCTTTGCTAAACCTCATTTGAATGAGGTTATGGGGCTTTACTTCCAAAAGCCCTGGGAACCTTCTTGTGGATCATGGCAACATTGACTCCACCAAGTACCAGGTAACCTGTCTGCCTCTGGTGGGACTAAAACTGGGATGTTGTTTAAACTTCCAGTAGGACATAGCATTCAGAGCCAAATGCAAATGACTCACTTGCCAAAGAATAAGGCTTTTGCAATGACCATCATGACCTAAACCCTAATTGAAAACCGGTAAACTGAGCGGAAGAGAATCCACACACAAAGGAAGGACAAAGGAAGGGGAGATGTGAATTAATGGTCTCAGATCCTTTGCTCTGTCTTCTCTAACCTCATCAAACGTTACTACACATTTTTTAAGAAACATCTTTTTTTACTAAGAATTAGTTGTTCTTTGAAAAATTGTACCTCAATGAAATGTTATATTTCTCTCATATTTTATGTATAATATTAAGCTCACAGACTATGTTTACTGTGAGGTCCAATTATTCTGGAGTGTACTGTAAGATGACAACAACGACATACAGCAGAGGAAACTTACCATGTCAACAGTGTTAAACAGTCAATAGTACGTGACTGGTTCCACTACTGGAACACATTACTATGCAGTGGACTAAACGCACATTTGTACTGACAGTCATGCAGTCATGTGCCGTGTGTGTCAAGCTGACAGAAGCTCAAATATACATGGTCTGTAATCGTGTAAACACCCCACTCCCCAAACTGAGTACTGGTGTCAGACTTACCCGGTCTAATCGTTTGGCCTCTATATGTCTAAGTAGCTGCTGCCTCCAGTCTACTGGCATCTTGGAGGACATATCGTCAGGCTTATGCTGCAACTGCATTGTGCGCATTTTTATTTCATCAGGGCTCTTTATGTTCTCAGTGCACGTGCTCAGGTTATAATCTGGGGGCATCTTTTCCAACAGGGCAGCCATGGTGGGTCTGGCAGACACAGGCCTGGCCTGTGACGCGCCGTACGTCTCTGTGCTGTAGCTCCTGGCCGACAGGGGGCGCCGCTGTGTCAGGCTCTTAGTGGGGTAGCACATTATGGGCTTCTTGGACTCCTGGTAAGAGGAGTAGTCTTCTTCGTACCTCCCGTTTCTCTTGTTGTATTGTTGATCCTGCTGGGTCATGCTTGCTAGACTGTTCTGATGCTCCAGCATACCTTTAAAGTGTTGCCGGCCATAGTGGTCTGACATCTGTTGCATCTCCTGTGCCTCCTGAACCCTGCGGAACAGGGCCAGCTCTGTGGAGCTTACCAGGGAGTCGGCCCTCCTGAGGAACCCAGGCCGGGAGCGCTGACTAGGGATGGGAAATGGTTGCTGCTGTTGGGGAGGCTGGTTCTCCTCATTGACAGAGGGCTGAGAGTAAGAGAACATCTGGTCCATGGGAGGGTAACCCCTATAACCCCTAGGGCTCACCAGCTCCTTGGGAAGGGTCTTTCCTGGCTGGTTGACATACTCTGGTGTGTTGGGAAAGGGCGGAGGGGCCCTCCTGTCTTGCTGTTGATTCCTCACTTCCATAGCTCCCTGAGGGTTGAAGCTCTGGTCAAAGTGGTAGACTTTCTTGGGGATGGCAGGCTTTTGTTGCTGACCCTGGTTGTTTTTGTTATTGCCGTAGGCATCGTCATCATCCAGCATTGGAGCAGACTGGCTTCGTGACATGCTCTGCTCCATGGGGCCCGGCATGTCCTGTCGGTCAACGCTCCCCTGGTTGTCAATGCTGGAGCTGTAGCTGTCCACTGGGATGCTGTACACCTTGTAGGAGCCCATGTCAATCTCGTCAATGCTCTGCGACTTCTTGAACTTAGCCTTCACCTCTTTCATCATGGGAGAGAGGCGCTCTGAGCTCTTGCTCATTACCATGGCCCCTGAGCTCGGTCTAGTGGGCTTTGGTTGGACATGTTGGTACATGTTGGACATGTTCGCCTGTTGGCTGTTGCGTCCCTGCCCCTGACCCGAGTTCCTGGAGTCTAGGTAGCTCCATGTCCCTGTGGATGGGAATGTCCCTGGCAGCTCTCCGTGAGGCAGCTCATGCTCAAATTCCTTGTGGTCGGGGTTGGGGCTGTTGCCTGGAGAGCTCAGTTTAGAGGGAAAGGCTGTACGGTCCTCAAAGGGGCTAGGTGTCCTTGTCCAGTTCTGCCATGGATTGGCAGGCGGAGGCACTTCAGTTTCGGGCGTGGTGCGTACATTGTGGAATTGGTGGGAGGGATGTTGGTGAGGGGTCTCCTGCAGCTCCAAGGGGACTCCAACGATGCGCTCCTGCCTTAAGAGGGGCCGACGGCCACCATGGGAGGTGGAGGTGCTGCGGGGCTTGGAGCCCAACATGGGGTTACCAGTGCTGCTGCCGCTGGGGGTCTCCAGAGGAGTCTCTTCAGACACAAAGCCTGTGTTGTCGTAGTGGGAAGTGTCATTCCAGTTGTCAAAGGTGTCGCTGAGGGGGCGACGCTCGCTGCGCTGCTGCAGAGTGTTGGAGGTAGGGGTCTCTCTGGGGTCCCTCTGACTCAGAAGAGGCTTGGTCTCGATGGGCTTGGGGAACTGCTGGGCAAGTCTGCAGTGAGAGAAAGGTGTGGGAACAACTATGAAAGCCTGTCATGTAATGGAGGTTGATGCACTACAAAGAAAACAGCAACATTTGTAATGGACCAAAGAATTTACTCTTAAATCCAGATTTCAATCGTCATCTTAAATTGAAGTTTTGATAGTTCATTCAAAGGCTGGATTTGAATATGGAACTGTATATTGTTACATAAGTAATGGTTGCCTTGTGCTGTATTGCTGGCATTTTCAAAGGGAATTTTATCAGAAGTTTTTTATAGCATTTCAGAAAAAGCTCTTTTACACCAATATATAATAAAAGGAAAATATGTCCAAAATATGGACCTTGTTCAATAGATGTCCAAAAGTAACAGTAAAAATATCAAACGAGTCAACACTAATTTTATCCACGGATGAAAGAAGGCTTTACTATAATGAGAGCATGTAGAATTCTGGCCAGGATAATATATATATATATATATTCTTTGAAGTTCTGGCACGAACTGACTGCATTTTTATCTGAAGCCCCAGTGGTATTGTTTCAGCGCTGCATTTCAATGAAGATACGAGCGGAGACTCAGTGACCCTCTGACCTTGGCTGGTCTGGCAGAAGGAGAGAGAGAGAAGGATGAGAGATCTCCTGTGCTTTGCTGCCCTGTCAGTCTCATGGAGATCTATGTTAATGGGAGATGTCGAGAAACGTTGGTGCACCACTTTCTACCCTCACACAGCCGCTTGACAGCTGGAGTTCCACCTCCTGTTCACCCAGGTGCTCTACACAAAACCTCTTTGTCTTAGGAAACAGACAGGTGGAATCGATGTCTATTGGATGACATGTTGACACAGTACAGCCCAGCATGCAAAGTGACCCATCCAGCAAGCACTTACCAGACCACAGGTAGCTGTGAAGTAGCTCACCATGTTAGGCAAATTGACTTTGGACTGTGGCTGGCAATGGACCGCAAAAAATATGGGGCCAAGCCTCATAATTTGCAGGGGGTAGAGCGATGCTAATTTTGCTTTTCATCTGACAGTCTGTGTCTATCCATTTGTTTGGACTGTGTGGATTGAAAGTGAGTGAACCACTACCACACCTGTTGGTCCAGTGTTGCTGAGGTGCTCCTCCATCTTTCCCAGCAGCCTGCAGGGCAGCCACGTTCCCCGGGGGATTGGAGGAGCCAGAGGAACCCTGGGATGGAGAGTAGTCTGAATAGGTGGCCGACGAGCCACTGTTGTTCAGGCAATGCATCTTATCAGGATCCGACTCATCCGTAGATTCTGGTTGAGGCAGAGAGGAGAGAAAGACATTGTTTTGTGGTGGAGGGGGCAAAAGCTACTGGAGAGCATTTTCTCCACCATCCAACAATGACTCATTATGTAATGAATTCCAATTAATATGCTTTGTACCACACCTAATTAGGCTACAATGCTCCCCAAGGACATTACATAACAACTGTGCATTGCAGGACTACTTTTCGTAATCTTACAAGAGGAAACACACATGCAATTAGATATAACAATAGCAAACACAGGGATTTTCACTGGAGAGCTCAGAAAGCTTGAGGCTTTTTCATGTCAGAACTGGATTAGAGAAGAGTGTGTTTTACTGACAAGAGGGTCAGACTCCCACCGATTGTAATATCAGCCCAAATTTGCAGCAATTAGTGAATCAATGTACAGTCGTGGTCAAGTTGAGAATAACACAAATACACATTTTCACAAAGTCTTCTACCTCAGTGTTGATACCTCAGATATGCCAATTTGCATATACTCCAGAATGTCAAGAAGAGTGATCAGATGAATTACAATGAATTTCCCCCATTTGCCATGAAATTCGCCAGCAGCATAGAGCCCTGTATTGCCCTGCTGTTTTGCTTCTAAAGCTAAGCAGGGTCGGGCCTGGTTAGTCCCTGGATGGGAGACCAGTGCTGCTGGAAGTGGTGTTGGAGGGCCAGGAGGGGGCACTCTTCCCTCTGGTCTAAAGAGCAATTCCAATGCCCCAGGGCAGTGACGGGGACATCTGCCCTGCTAAGAGTGCCGTCTTTCGGATGGGACGTTAAAAGCGGGTGTCCTGACTTTCTGTGGTCATTAAAAATCCCATGGCACTTTATCGTAAGAGTAGGGGTGTTAACCCCGGTGTCATGGCCAAATTCCCAACCAGGCCTCACCTCAATCAGAGCCACTTAATAATCCCCCTCCTTCCTAATTGGCATATATAACTACTCACCTCTCCACCTGATAGCTGATGTGTGGTGAGCGTTCTGGCACAAAATGGCTGCTGTGCATCACCCAGGTGGGTGGTACACATTGGTGGTGGATGAGGTGGACTTTCCCCCTAACTATGTAAAGCGCTTTGGGTTCTTGAAAAGCGCTATATAAGCTGAATATATTATTATTATTATTATTAAAATGAACTTAATTCCCAACCAATATTTCCACTGCATTTCAGCCCTGGCCCTTTCAGCCCTCACACAGCTGAGTGTCGACGAGGACAAGGCTGGAGATCACTCTGTCATGCTGATTGAGTTAGAATAACAGACTGGAAGCTTTAAAAGGAGGGTGGTGCTTGAAATCATTGTTCATCCTCTGTCAACCATGGTTACCTGCATGGAAACATGTGCCGTCATCATTGCTTTGCACAAAAAGGGCTTCACAGGCAAGGATACTGCTGCTAGTAAGACCTGATTGCACCTAAATCAACCATGTATCGGATCATCAAGAACTTCAAGGAGAGAGGATTAATTGTGAAGAAGGTGTCCGGGTGCCCAAGAAAGCCCAGCAAGCGACATCAGGGACAGACTGATATTCTGCAAAAGATACAGGAACTTGACTGCTGAGGGTAAATTAATTTTCTCTGATGAATCCCCTTTTCTGATTGTTTTGGCCATCTGGTAAACACCATGTCCATAGAAGACAAGATGAGCCCTACCATCAGTCCTGTGTCATGCCAACAGTAAAGCATCCTGAGACCATTCATGTGTGGGGTTGCTTCTCAGCCAAGGGAATGGGCTCACTCACAATTTTGAAGTACACAGCCATGAATAAAGAATGGTACCAACACATCCTCAGAAAGCAACTTCTCCCAACCATCCAAGAACAGTTTGGTGTCGACCAATGCCTTTTCCAGCATGATGTAGCAACTTGCCATGAGGCAAAAGTGATAACTAAGTGGCTCGGGAATAAAATATTGAAATGTTGGGTCCATGGCCAAGAAACTCCCCAGATCTTAATCCCATTGAAAACTTGTGGTCGATCCTCAAGAGGCGGGTGGACAAACAAAAACCCACAACTTCTGACAAAATCCAAGCATTGATCATGCAAGAATGGGCTGCAATCAGTCAGGATGTGGCCCAGAAGTTAATTGACAGCATGCCAGGGCGGATTGCAGAAGTTTTGAAAAAGAAGGGTCAACACTGAAAATATTGACTCTTTGCATAAACTTCATGCAATTGTCATTAAAATCCTTTGAGACTTAGGGACTGCTTGTAATTATACTTCAGTACAACATAGTACTCCAGACAAATCTAAGAACATTGAAGCAGCAAAGTTTGTGGAGACCAATACTTGTGTTTCATTCTCAAAGCTTTTGACCATGACTGTATTCTCTGGTTTAATATAGCGTTATGAAAACAGTGTGGGGTTGTTCCAGTGTTCTGAGCCACTGCCTGCGTTGCATGTGTGCTGCTGCAGCGTGGGTTTTGAGTCCAGCCCACCACTTTCTCAGCTGTGTCTCAAAATATCCTGAGTATAGCATACAAATGCCCGAAAACATTACAAAATATATATTTGATGAAATACTGATTATGAATGATGAGGCTGTTAACATTATACTTAAAATCTAAATATAAGGCTAACAGCTTGTTTTTTTAGCTGTCATTACATTTGACTGATCTAGCCTCACGAATAGGATAGCTGAACTCACATATACATTCCCAGCATTCTGATAGGGAAGGAATAAGAATTATAAAGTGTATCCTGAAAAGATGTTGTTGTTAGAAAGTAGTTATCAGCCAAGGCAAACTGAGATCCATGATATAGGCCTAGTTCTTTAAACAACTTTGATCAAATCCAGCCAACTTCAGCCACTGCTATGGAAAAATCAATGGAACTAATGGCCAAATCACCTTTAAGTAACATCAAACCAAATTAGATGTTGATTTCAGGTGATTTTGTTTTTTTACATGCTCATATGTTCTGATTACTTCCATTGATTTCTTTTGCTTTTGGTGACTACATTTTGTAATGGCTGTTAATTATGTTTTGTTTGTATTGAATTAGAATACCAGCCATGGCAGTTCAGTGCCTACCTTTCTTATCTTTCCCCAGTAAGACAACCTTTGGTTTGTACATTGGCGGTTCCACCAGTGTAGGCCTCATATCAGAGATACGGATATCATTTGGAGATCCGCTCATGGAATCCTGAAAAAATATGTGTTATTCCACTACTGTTTGAACCGAACAAAAGAAACACAAAAACACATACACAGCACATACACATCTTTGTTCACAGCTTAACCACTTTAGCTCCACAAACTTAGTGAAGTTCCTATTGCAGGAACTAAAATACAGTAAAAGACACAAATTACATCCGTCCAACATTGCATTGCCTGCGCTGATGGCATCTACAGTTAATGATATCATTCTTATGTTTCACAGTGACGTTTGGACCAATGGAGCTAGTCCTATCTGTGGCTTCCTGTTCTCTTAGGATTGACAGGCCTACAACTTAATTTTTTTTTTTGCCCATTGCTGCCCCTGTTTTGCCCATTGCTCCCTCACGGAGCATGGTGAAGGCTGAAACAGACCTTGTTCGCGTAGGATAGGTTAACCAGTTGTTGTTAGTCACACTAGTTGTGCTTTCATACTTCCAATCTTTCCCGACAGCAGGAAAAGACGGGGGTGGCGGGGGGTGATAACCAAAACAACAGGGGATATTGCTTTTGAAATGTGGCTTTCTGACCAAACACAGCACACTGTCTTCCACGCAACAACGGCATCTAGAAAAAGAAATGTGGTGAAAACCCCCGTTTGACACTCATAATCCCCCAAAACACACAAAAGCGATGTTGCGTAGTGACCGAAAGCATCGAACAGTCACACCTGCGCCTGGAGGTCTGACTCACCTATAAGGCAGCAGGTGAAGAGAAACAACCATGATGCTTGCCAGCAGAGTTCCCAGAAAAACACAACTCAGGAACACACAAAACACGCTAGACTCACCAACGTGTCCAGCTCTGTATTGGTGTTTCTCCTTTTTTCCAAGCCTAACAATTTCAAAACTTGTGCTGTATATTGTTTAAAAAAGCTAACACTGTTTGAAAAAACATATAAATATGTAATGTGGCTACTATGATGTTTTAGCAAGTTCAGTGCATATGTTGGGTGACACAACAATGCTGCCGTTCAACTGATGCATTTAACTCCACAACAATTTTTGTTTTTTTGTTTTTTTAAATACATTTTTATTGACAGGACAGGAGGAAGCAAAAGCCAATGAGACAGGTAGGGGGAGGAAGGGCAGAGACAGTGGCTTGGCCAAGGCTCCTGTGATCCAGAGTCAACGCTTAGACCACTACATCAACTCTGGCACCACAACAACTTTTTAAAGAATTTTCTTTGCTTTTCGCTCTCTGCACAAATGAAACAATAAATCACCAATTGTTGTTCTTCATAATTAACCAGCACTTTATCTGTGGCTGGAAGTAATTGACATGGCATGCTTGATGTGAAGCTCACATCCCAAAAGTATACTTAGTTAATATATTAACTAAAACACCTTCTGTGAAGCGACTGCAGTGTGTCATGCCACTACAATCTGGAGCTGGCCTTGGCATTGCCAGTCTACTGCCCTATTTGCACACTAGGGTAAAATACAAGATATATGCACAGGCTTTGCATGATACAATTCACAGCCAACTAAGGTCCACTTCAGTCATGATTCATAACTTCTGTGCATTATATAAATTGAACATCTAGACTGTCAATGTTAATCTATTTTTGCAAAACAGGGTTGACAAAACAAAAATTTTGTAAAATAAACAGATGATTCACAGAGTTTGTCAGGGTGCGAAGAGACAGTGGAATGTCACGGCAGTCGTGGTTGAGCAGACTGTTTAATGTCTGATCTCACGGCCACTTACTATGAGGCAGAAACAGGAAGAAGCTGTAACGGCCGTGGACGTATTCTCTGGCAGCTTGGGAACCACGCGATGTAAAGAAATCTAAGCAAAACAAACACACAGACACACATACAAACAAATAAAAAATGGAGAGGATGTTTTCATGGCTCTACAACAAAAAAATGTGGGCGGTAAAGAAGCGTGGAATCAGTCCAAACCCCCCCACCCCCGGAGTGCCCAGTTCTCATAGTTTCGCTGTGGCACCCAGGGGTCTTCCTCCCTCAAGATTTGCAGGAACAGTAAGCATGAGGCAATTGAACGCAGTAACGGACACAAAATTCACAGGACATTTGCAGCTCTGTCAAAGCCTTTCACAGAGAGATAAACGTGTAGAGTTTGTCATGCACAGGAGGACCTTTCAGCTTTGATGAAATGAAGTGGTTGCTTCCAAGGAAAGAAAATACATCTGATTTTACCATTAATCTATGAAATGTTAAAAAGACTAAAAACCAACATTAGTGCATAAAAACATTGGGTGTAAATCGACAAAACTCTATTCCTCTTACTAAGAACTTCCAGTAAAAAGACACAAGATACATATTGTATGAAAAGATAAGGCCAGGTGCTGGCCACTTGACTCTGGAAACAGGCATTTAGACATCAGCTATTCAGATCTACCCTGTTGCTGTCCACTGAATACAACTGACATTCAACAGTGACCTTTGCTCATTTTTCTTAACAGCTTCCTATGTTTGTTGTGCAATATTTCAGGCCTTATCACATTCTACAGCTTCTGTGCAAGTCACACACTGGGGACTTGCAAATGTGCTAATACTTGACATTTAGTTATGGCCAAGTTTACCTCTCTTCCAGCAACAATATGATATTATTCCAAGATAAGACGTCTTTTATTCCCACACTGCATAACAAAACACTTGAAACAGCCCTTCAGCAGACTACAGTACCTGTCTGACACTGATTTGCTCGTATTCAGAAAGACCACTACCGACTGAACAAATACCCAGGTGAGACCATAACGATGGCTTTGAGTCCTCCATATCAAAGCAGCCTATGATCTTCGCAGACTTCATTTGCATCACCTCTTAAAAGCTGCTACGCCTCAGTTCCACAGCCCTCAAACTCTCACACCTGCTAAGTCCCCAAAAATGTGACCTAACACTACCTTAAGTTGTTTTAAAAATGACCCCAGTTCTTTCAATAAATTTCTATTCCCAGTCCTTCAAATACAGCATCTCTCACCTCTACCTGAACCCTGAACTTGAGATGTTGGGTCAATTGAGGACTACAGTACATGGGACATAATGGCCTGAGAGTACCTTGCAATGTTCTTGTCATGTCACTACACCCTCAGTAGTTGTTAATTACTCATGTACCTCTGAACTCTCGGACAGGTCCTCTTTGTCCTTTCGGTTTGGGATGTCAATGGCAGAGTTGTGGATGATGCCTTGTTCCGCCATTTGAGTCTTGTTGAACTCTCGTTCTCTCTCTTTCATTTCACGTTCCAGCACCTGGAACAGAAATCTCTGTGACCAAGTGACACATACACTCAAAAAATCTGTAAAAGATAAACAGAAAATGTACTGGTAATTTTTTGCCGGTACAATTTGCCTTATTTTACAGACAGTTGTTTCAAAGAAATAACACATAATGTACTATAATGTATAAACACAATGATTGTCTGTTAATAGCCGGAAGTAATTTTGTGTTTATGTTTTTATTTAACACTTATTTAACCAGATGGGCACGTTCAGAACAGCTTCTCATTTGAAATTGTGCCCTGGCCAAGATAAAAGTGCTGAGATGCAAGAAGACAGATAATTACAAATCAATTACGATACACAAGGATAAAAAATTATATATATAATAAAACGAATACAGGGTACAGATCTTCAGGGTAAACGATGTAAGAATATGTACAGGTAGTGCAACGGATGTTTGAATAGAGAGGTAGATTAATAAGTATGTATAGTTGCATGGCAATGTACTGTACATTCACTGCAAATAGGATCTGAGATTTTTTAATTTTAGGACAATTATTGGCTGTTGAAAATTTGGCTGTGCCATTGTTTGTGAATAAATAATCATACATCAGACATTTCCAGGCATTTGCAATATTGGTAATACATTGGATATTTAGCTCTGGAAAAAACTAAGAGACCACTGCAATCATCAGTGTCTGATCTGGCTTACTATTGATAGGTACAGTTGCAAACACAATTATTAAACCCCCTAAAGGCATCCGTGTTGGATGAGCAGAGCAAAAAGAATCAGCGCCTGGGCAATGTGTGGTGGGATGAATTATGTGCACGCCCCTCACCATCCCACAGATCTGTCCAATGAGTTGCGGAGCTGCCGACAAGGCAGGTCTAGTTGGAATTGGGAACTGAGATAAATAAATTAGTCAACCCCCATTGCAAATTGGGTTTATTGTAAAAATGTACAAACTGTCAGCTACTTGCAATGAACAAATCAAACAAAAGCAATTGAAATAGCTCAACACAAATCTAACATGAAAATGCAACTCACAATGATTTCTCTAGTCTCACAATTATTCAACCCCTGAACAGAATCCCTCACAACAGCACAAATATGCAAAACAGGTGTTGCTTCAAGCACACCTGATGTACCTAATCAAGGGCTTCATTAATTGCACCAGGTGTATTTGAGCTGGAACACATGAAATACCTGAACTGGCTAGGGGTTTGTTGAGTGTCACGTTTGACTGCATGTTAGAAACAAAGAATGGTCCAAAAAGTTCAAATATATATTTTCCCTTCACAAACATGGAACAGGATATAAAAAGATAGCGAAGTCACTATATGTTCCCAGAGTCACCGTTGGAAGCATGGTTTGCAAGTTCATAGTTAAGGGAACAGTGGTTACACTACCTGGAACGGGCAGAAAAAGGAAGCTATCAACAGCTGCAGCCAGATTTCTGAGACGGCAGGTTGTGAAAATCTCTTGACTGACTGCAAAAGACCTGCAGCAAGATTTGGTGGCAACTGGCATTGAGGTTTCAGTGAGGCACAGTAAGGTGCGTATTAAACGCAGAAGTTTTCCATGCCAGAACCCCGAGACATACACCACGACTTAATATGCTCAAAATTATATAAAGAAACCACAGAGGTTTTGGAATTTTGTTCTGTGAAGCAATGGAAAAAAACAAAGATTCTGCCCTCGAAACATGCAGTTCTGGCACCCGAAACCTGCAGTGTGTGGAAAAATGGATTAATTTGAAATATCCGGAAATTCTAGGAGAAATTGTCATGCCACCTGTGAGGAAACTGAAGCTTAAGACAATGATCCCAAGCATACTATATCAAAGTCCACTAAGGCTTGGTTGCCGAAGAAGTCCTGAAAGATGGTACAGTGGCCATCACAGTCAACTGACTTGAACCCCATAGAAAATGTCTTGTCGGATTTGAAGAAGGCGGTTGCAGCCTGCAATTGCATGAATATTACTGAACTGGAGGCCATTACTCATGGACTAAGATTCCTCAGGAACGCTGCCAGAGGCTGGTGTCTGGCTATGCATCTCATTTGCAGCAGGACATAATAGCAAAAGGGTGCTCTGCTAAGTACTGAAGATGCTTGCCATGAAGGGGTTGAATCATTTTGAGACCGGAGAATTCATTATCAGTTGCATTTGCAGGTGAATTTGGGGAAACCATGTGTAGCAATCATTGTGTTGAGCTATATCAATTGCTTAGGATGGATTTGTTCATTGCAAACAGCTGACATTTTGACCATCAACCTGATTTGTAATGGGGGCTGAATAATTGTAATTGCAACCTGGGACGGACTGGCCATCAAGGGTTCAAGAGTTTTCCCGAAAGGCCGGTCTATTCCGGGCGGTCATATTTTAATTTGACGGCCAGTCAACCAGTTACAATCCCAGCTGCAACACCCAAAATGTAATCGAGAGATCTCCTTGGTGATCCCTATATTTAGATGAGCAACGGAGTATCCGAGAGCGTGAGTGACGAATGCAGGGAAAAGCGACAGTGTGCGCCAACGGAGAGTGCCTTGCCACCAACTCCCCATCCTGCCGGCCGCTCCATCGCAAGGTCCCGGGCCAAATTTTTCTCCAAGTACATCCCTAATTGCAACTGTATGTTTGGGTAAAATTTACATTTTTGTTTTATTCCATAAACTGTTAACAGCATTTCTTTGCAGAAAATGACAACAAAAAAATCAAGCAGCTCGGCTTTGTTTGATGGCTTGCGACCATCTTCCTCTTGATCAAATTCCAAAGGTTTTCAATGGGGTTGATTTAAAAACTGCAGTGGTCTCTTAATTATTTCAAGATGTGTGTGTTACCTGGATGATTTATAGACCCTAATTAACCAATATATTTCTTGTTTTCATCCTCAAACATTCTCAGATGTCAGATGATGTCACTTGTATCGTTATCACTTGTATTTAAATCCTGGGTTTGTTTGATTAAGCTGTTGGTCATTGTCTTTCTATATACGTTATCATAGTGTTTTTGGTTTATCATAGCAAATTTATTTTCATGAAGTATTCTTTTGGATTAAACATTAGTTCATTTCACTCTTTCACAAGTGTTTCCATTCTCCCTGTACCACCACTAACCGTCACACTTTTGCCGGTCCCCTTGAGGACTAAATCAATTTCTGTTTTAGTGATTAGGTTAACTGTCAAATTTACAATTAGGGTTAGAATATAGGTGTCTTTAGGGATCAGGCCTTACAGGTTAGGGTTAGGCATTACAGCTATATTAAATGTACGCATACATGAGTTATTGAGGTTAATATTTAGGCTAAAGTTAGAGTTAAAGTTAGGTAACTGATTTTTATGTTTTGTTGTCTTGTTGCTTTTAGAATAAAAATAAACCACTGTGGAAGTTTTACCTGTCTCCAATTTCAAAAATGCAAATTTGTATCTTAACAGTTAGGTTTAAGCCAACATTTTCGATAAGGGTTAAGATTAGGCATTACCATTAAGTGTAGGGTTAGGCAGTAGGGCAATGGTTAGGTTTAGGCATAACTGTTAGGTTATTGAAGGAAGTTAAAGTTACAGTTACAGTACGGTTTAGGAAGAGTAATAGTATGATTGTTAAAGGATAGTCACTTTTGGCATCCCCATTTATAAAGTGAACTAAATTTGAGTGGATTGGTGTGTATTAGAAAGATAAAATTAGATAAATATACAGTTGTTCGGGCAGAAAACCCACACTACATGAAAAACATAAAAACAACTCCTTGATCAACCACCTCCTGAAGGAAAGTGACACAGAGAGAGAGGCTAAGGAACTGTAGCAAGTATTTATGTTACCTCTTTGGGGGGCATGGGCCAGGGCGGCTCATACTGTTCTTGATTGCGAGACTCCATGTTGGTACCAGAGGAGTTAGTACCTGTGCTGAGGGGATGCTGGGTCTTGCCAACCATGTTTTGCACTGACTTTACCATGTTCTTCAGATCTTCTGGGTAGGGTGTAGGGTAGCGCTTCAGATTGATCTCAACCTGTACAGTGCATGAATAATGAGCTGAAATTACAGAATAAATCTCAACCTTGACAAAGGGGGTGAGCAATCATTCTGATGCAATAAAATAAATACAAAAATGGGTTAAAAACTTTAGTAAAAATCCTGTGAAACCTTGACTTTTCCAGAGTTGTCTTCCTCCTCCTTCTTCTCCTCAAACTCGAAGGCAACGGTCATCCGCTGTTGACGCTGCTCCTCCCATAAAGTGGGGTTGAAGCTGTCACTGTCTGACTGGTAGTCTGAAGAGGACAGGTGAAGAGATGGGGAGGTGTCACAGACTTATTGGTCTCGATTTGGTGCTGCTCAGACATTACTCACTCCACCGGAAGCATGGAGAGCACTGGCACTTAGCCGAAGCATCTTCCAAACCCGCTTAAGCCGAACCACATAATGGTTAAAGGGTCGTATGTTGACTGCCATGCTTTCAGTGCAGCGCACACATGCTGTACTAGAATGGATAACAGTTTTTTTAACAGCTGGAAATTTGTATCCATTACACCTTAGCCATAACTAAATTGCACCTACTTAAGAGAACTTTAAGAAAATTAATCGGTGCTAGGATGAATCTTTCTCCATGTTGCACAAGATTTGGCTCAATTCCATTTCAATTCCAGACCATTTAAAATTTGGGCATAACTTCACTTCTAGTTGTTCCTCAATGAATATCTTTGAAGAGCCCTTCAGTTGCCATTATAGTGTACTACTTTCAGAATTGACTGGAATTAAGCCCATCCCATCAGCAACATGTCATTTCCACCCACAGTGTCTAGCTAGCTCACCTTCATCATGACGTGGTTGTTGAGGGAACATGTAGTTGGTCAGGACCCTCTGCTTTGTATCTGGATGAGCTTCTGTCTGAAGAGGGATCAGGGCCTTGGACTGCACAGCACAAATTCACCTATTATTAACTATTCAAGTGCAAATATTATGCAGGTAATACCTCATTATAATTGTTTAGTGATTGTAACGTAGAATCCTTTACACACATAGCAATACATTCTATTTACCTGATTGTCTGAGAGCCAAAGAGCAGCTAGATCTTTTAGTTTTGTGAATGTGAATGGCAGGTTCTTTAATCTGTGTAATGGAAGAGATCATTTTGGAATTCAGAAGCATTTCATCTGCAGTACATACACATACATTTGAAGAAACATCAATTTTATATAATTTTATTGATTAGTACAATAAATAAAACACTCCGCTACAATTGTCATAGAATATATTTTATTGTTTGTACTGTATTTTCAAGAAAAATACATTTGAAATAAAAAGCGAGAATGGGTAATGTGGAAACATTTTGATGTAGCATGAGCTCAACATTACACCGTACTCCAAAAAACAATGTAGAGGCACTTTGTGTTCCTTTGTGATACAGATCATCATATAATCAGTACCCTGTGAATTGCCAATTCTACTCTTCTGATGGTCACCCATAACAGCTTGCGTGTCTGACAGCCATATTAACCCGTACACAAAGAGGGGAAAGCCAGGCACCGTGGCTAAATGCTCTGTGAACTTAGCCTCGCTTTGACAACACAAATCTGTCAAAGCCAGAGGAAGACAAGTGTCAAGGGCTGACATAGAGGAAGCAGATTTTGGGTGATTCAATCCTTGGTCTGAGGCAACCTATTTGGTTGAGTGCTCACTCTTAACGTGTGTGGTGCTGCATGTAGAAGCAGGTATACCTTGATAGCCACTGAATGTAAAGCAACTGTATGGTTTCATTACCTTGGATCCAGTTAATAACTGGCAGAGCAACCAAACATCTCATAAAGAGCTTTCCTAATTAGCCTGGGGGAAGGGAAGTGCTTTTAAATGCTGTGCAGCTATCGTAATGTTCCAGTAGCAAAATAATAAACACTAGCCTATCAAGTGTATATAAAAAAAAAGTATGTCCCCACTCCACCTACGCCAGTGGTTCTCAACCTTTTTTGGGCCTATCCATTATCCAGGTTCCTTACACCCCCCCATCAAATAAGATGCTGAATAATTGTCCTGAATGTTAATGATTATTATTATTTTTGTTATTATTATTATTTTTGTTACTATTGTCATCATAAAAAAAACACATAATTGAATGAAAAAAACAAGACATTTTTTAGTTTCCCAGAAAAAAAACTGCTGAAATGACATACAATCATCCGTATAAATTGTTCCAACGAATAACAAGCTGGCACTTACTTTTTGGCTCACCTGCCAAGGAGACTTGTATTACATATACATTCACTACAGTACATTTCATTGAGATAATAAGGTATTATTTAGAATAAAAAACTTAAATAAGAGACCAGAGTAAAAAAATTAAACAAAATTATTTTAATATATTAATCAACATACAGAACAACTCATCACCACTGCCTCAGCATCATTCTGTAGTCAACATACAGAACAACTCATCACCACGACCTCAGCATCATACTGTAGCCAACACACAGAACAACTCATCACCACAGCCTCACCGTCATACTGTAGCCAACACACAGAACAACTCATCACCACAGCTTCAGCATCATACTGTAGTCAACATACAGAACAACTCATCACCACAGCCTCAGCATCATACTGTAGCCAACACACAGAACAACTCATCACCACAGCCTCAGCATCATACTGTAGTCAACATACAGAACAACTCATCACCACGACCTCAGCATCATACTGTAGCCAACACACAGAACAACTCATCACCACAGCCTCAGCGTTTTCCTTTTCATCAGTGGGTTTTTGTTTCAAAGGTTGGCTTACTCCAGGTAAATGTTGCCTGATAACCGCAATTCAATGTACGTTAGCTGCAGCAGAACAGTGGCAAGTGAGCGATGTTGAGTAGCTGATGACCCATATAGTAAACCAAGCTGCAAAACTAGGAGCATAGAGATGTGGCTAGCAAACAGGTTTGTGGAAAGTTATTTTACATAGTTACTACTGAAAAATATGTAACAAACTAATTTTAAGCAAGTAACATCAATTTTCATGTTACTTGCTTAAAACACTTTTTAAAAATGCTTTTTTAGTGGGTCTATAGTAGGTGTACTATCAGCAAATAAATTTACATCTGAAGCGTTTAAAGACTCTTTTTGTCCATTGTTTATTTCTAAAGAAACACGACAATGAATAACAGGCTCCATTACCTTGTATCTCACTTTATGGCCCCGTAGCAGCCATTTTTGTAAAAATAGGCTAACGATTGTGTCATAACCACACAACTTTCTATCGCACAGTAGAGACATTTCCGTATAGTCCAGGAGAAGCTGCAGGCAATCAGGGGACGTGGAGGCATACAGTCAAGGGAGCCCATAGAGTGCCCATGAAAAGCATTGGAACAAAATATGTCAGAAAGGTTTTGATGGATTGGAAATACTTCCTACTCATGCTCTCTGTCTCTGCAAGAAGCAATATTCGGAATGATTCAGATTTCTCTTGGCACAGCTATGAGAAGAATTACAACATTTAGACAAGTTGCTTACGTCACATTTACATCTTCACGCTCAGCTTGAGGCTGTGCAGTACGCTAAGGCATCACCGGAAAAGTGCTTCTAATTGACTTAGAAACTGAAATGTATGGCATGGCTTGGTCCATTTTGTATACTGTCATTGATTAGATCCCCTTATCAATCAGTGTACTGTATGAGGAATTCACTGTGAATATACTGAATGAATGTGTGTGTGAAGGGTAGCAGATTGACTAGTGCATACAGCATTGGGCCAGTAAATGAAAGGTTGCTGGTTCAAATCCTAGAAGAGACAATGTATTTGTTCTGCCGTTGAACAAGGCTCTTAACCCTAATTGCTCCTCAATGTCACTCTGAATATGAGGGTTTTTAAATGACTAAAATCGTATAAATAGTTACCTATTATCGCTCAAGTTGAGAACATGTAGCTTTGTCATCTGGCCAATCTCATCAGGTAGGAACTCCAGCTTATTAGAGCGCAACGACATGACGGTTACATTCTTACAGTTCCCAATCTGCAACAAAAGACAGATGCACATGACTTTTCTCTTACCATAGCAGTTCTAGAACTGAATAAATTGTATATGCGTGTAAGCATATGTAAAGATTTATCAGTGTGAAGTTTTTGTTGAGGGATAGCCAGACATACCTCCCTGGGTAGTTCAACAAGAAAGTTTTCATCAGCAGAAAATGTGCGGAGGTTGTGAAGGTACCCAATGGTGGGCGGCAAGGACTCCAATTCATTACAACTGCAGTCAAACTCCTCTAAAAGCGATAAACTGGAAGGTGGAAGGGAGATAAGAATACTTTGTGCCACAGCTACATTTTCTTGGTAAGTTATTGTATTAACATCACTAGTTTCAGAACTCCAAATATAAATCTACAGGCAGAACAACCAAAAATCTGCATTGATATATATTCTAACTCATGTCATTGATGTACCATTACGTACATTTGATATTGTTAAGAACTTACACAGACTTATTTCATTTGTCTTTTGAAAATGGGCTGTTAATTCTGGAAGTCAATCAAATACATTTCAAGAAGCCCTTTTTACATCAGCAGTCATTACAAAGTGCTTTAACAGATACCCGGCCTAAAACCCCCAAAGAGCAAGCAACAACAAGTGATGCACAGTGGCTAGAAAAAACTCCCTAGTAAAACCTAGGAATTGGAACATTTACATATTCATACAGTATATTTTATAGTGAATGATAAAATGATACAATATTTCTCTCAAACATGTTGAGGAAATGTCACAGGTAGATTTTTTTTGCCACAGTTTGCATTATTTGTTTTTGACAGATGTAGGTTAACATGTTTTAACCATCTTTGGTGTAGAGACATTTATATTTCCATTATAATTGGGTTCCCTATTCAATATATGCATCCAAGACATGTAAATATTGGTGAAAATGGTTGATCATGACAATATTCAAAAACATGACTATGACACAATGAAGGAATCCTTTAAAAAGCAAGAATAACCAACCATTTATTTAATTTAAAAAAATCAATCCCACAAAGGGGAAATTAATAATGCATGTTGCTGACTTCTTTTCATTTTATGTATCTAGCTGTTGGTGCCCGTGTCCTTGTTCATCAAATATATATAAAAAACAGCTTAATAAAATATATCAACTGCCTAATAAAAAAGCTTTACACAATATATATAGTACTCTGAACTTCATGAACAAAAAATCGAACTCTATATATTACAGTATATTCTAAAACAGATAAGCCACTGTTTTAAGTCAAATTGAGTCGAAACACAACAGCCTAAAATAAATTCCAGCAGGGCAATTATTGTTTGTCAGGGCTGGAAAAATACTATGAGAAGAGTGGGCTCCACTCAGTAGACAGGGTTCATTTGTATTTAACGTGCACACAGCAGTGTAATTAGCTCAACATTTGTCCAAGCAGGCGAGCCCAGCTGGCCCACTTCCTCATGCTTAATGTAAAGACAGGGGTCGTTAAGGTAAGCACTTGCCTGAATAAACATGATGTGGCGGGGATGAAAGTATACAGGAAACAGGGATTCACCGTCTACTTACCCAAATTTGCCACGTCCACTAAGCAGCCCATTTTAGATGCATGAGAAATAACCACAACACACAAAACCGACCAATGACAAACCAAGAAAAAAAGGTGTACTGGAAACAGTATAAAAGATTTGCGGGGCAGTGGGGTGGGAAGGGTAAAGAATGATCATGGCTTGATGTAAGATGGAGACCCCTGACATCACAGTCTTAGTGACAAGTGTCAAAATTCTCCCAAAAAATACTCATTATTTTCCAGACAGAAAATGTTGCCAAAAAGTGCCCAAAATATATTTGGCTAGCTGTTATTGTTTGAGGTTGCAATATTAATGCAGAAAGCTTTTGAATATTGAAGAAATAAAATCATTATACCACATTCCAAATGATTATGCAAATTAAACGCGCATACACTTTGCTCCTCTCATCTACACAAATGCAG